>VSMD01132293.1:0-75610 GCA_008750895.1 Mirza zaza
GTAACAGATTTTATTTTGTTGTTACTGATGAGTTTGTTACTTAGAAAATCTTTTAAAGAAATCTCATATCACATTAACTTTTTCATTAGTTTTTAGAAACATACTTGATTTAAAAATCTTCCTAGAAATAGGGTAAATTCACTTTCTCTGCATAAACATATACCTGAATCTTCAGCCAATCTGCTAATTCTTTCCAAAACAGCAATACAATCCCTTTCATCATCGCAGACTTCCCTCAATGTATCCAGCAAACTCCGGGCCACCATTTGTCTATACAGAAAAATAAAATCATATATTGTTCAATGAAATCAAATAGTTAATATCTAGAATTTTAAAAGACAAACTCCATATAGTTTTTAATAAAATTTTCCCTTATTACATTAATAAAACATATATTAAACCTGTAATTTCTTAAGTGGCAAATGCCAGTATTGATTTTAACAACATTAAATATTTACCAACATATATTTTCTTATCTTTATTAACTGATTTGTCAAATTTATAACATCAGTGAAAATTCAAACAGTCATCCGTCAATTATCATAATGGAAAAACATATTCCTCATTATACATATACATATTATACATTTACATATTTTATTGGTATGAATTTTATATACCTATAATGAAAAAATTTGAACAAAGACTTTTTGATTTCCCAGAAAAGTCTGATATAGGTGGTCTGGGGATAATAGTTAGAGAGACACTGCAGTACGAAGAGTGCTAGCGCTGGGTCACCACTGTGCCCCAATGCCCTTGAGCATCAGCTGGCACACAGTAAGAATACAATACCATCTATATGTCCAAGGAACATACTCCCCAACAAGCAACTTACACGAATACCAAAATTATGCCTAATGGCAAAAACGCAATGGTATTATTTTGCCAAAAAGCAAAGAAAGAATCCTGTATGTTTACTAGGATTAAGGAGTAAACAACTAAAAAAATAGATCATGCTTTATTAATAAAACTTGATTACTCAGATTATGCATGTTAATACATATTTCAAACTGGTTAATTTTATTTTTCCTACTCAAATTAAAAAAACCACCCTTCTACTTCCACTTTAATGAAAAAAATATACATACCTGTTAAAAACGTTCTCACTTGCAGCATACTTGTCCAATCTCCCCAGTGGCGTCAACATTTCATCTTGTGAGACAAAGTCCAGGGCTGAAGGTATAATAATCACATCAGACTCTGAGCTGTAGTCATCCACACCAACTATCAGAGACATCAGAAATACTCCTTATAACACTTTGAAACTAAAATATACCCCTTGCCTGTCTGCAGCAGCATAAGTATGTTTCTGGAATGGTATAAAGAATCATAAGATAATCTTAGAATCAATCCAGAAGCCATGAATAATGGAAGGATGCTTCCTCTCCTTTTCCTACAGGAATGTTATAATTGCCTCTAAAACAACAAGGGTCAGAGGTCATAGAAACTCAGTATGGGGGAAAGAGCGATCAGAGTCTTGAGAACTTTACATGTTCAATCAGGACTCTGACAACTTGTGAATAAACACACAAAAAGTCGAACACTGATACAGCTAATTCTTGCAATGTACAAGCTAAAGCTAGGCCGGGCGCGGTGGCTCACGCCTGTAATCCTAGCTCTCTGGGAGGCCGAGGCAGGTGGATTGCTCCAGGTCAGGAGTTCAAAACCAGCCTGAGCAAGAGCGAGACCCCATCTCTACTATAAATAGAAAGAAATTAATTGGCCAACTAATATATATAGAAAAAATTAGCTGGGCATGGTGGCGCATGCCTGTAGTCCCAGCTACTTGGGAGGCTGAGGCAGAAGGATTGCTTGAGCCCAGGAGTTTGAGGTTGCTGTGAGCTAGGCTGACGCCACGGCACTTACTCTAGCCTGGGCAACAAAGCGAGACTCTGTCTCAAAAAAAAAAAAAAAAAAAAAGACAAAGATAAAGGCTGAGGCAGGAGGATCTCTAGAGGTCAGGTGTTTGAGACCAGCCTAAGCAACAGCGAGACCCCATCTCTATTAAAAATAAAAAGAAATTAGTCAGACAACTAAAAAATATATATTAAAAGAACAAATAGCTGGCTATGGTGGCACGTGCCTATAGTCCCAGCTACTCAGAAGGCTGAGGCAGAAGGATTGCTTGAGCCCAGGAGTTTGAAGTTGCTGTGAGCTAGACTGACACCACAGCACTCTAGCACTGGCAACAGAGCAAGTGACTCTGTCTAAAATAAAAAAAAAAAAAACAAATAAATAAATAAGCAAGCTAATGAAACTGGTATCTGATTTCCTTTAATAGAGGAAAGCTAAAAACCATTAGTAGTATTTATATTCATTAAACAAACATTTATTAAATACATTTGTGCCAAGTACTAGGCTAGATGCTGGGGAAATAGCAATAAAAATACCAATGTTTCTGCCTTCAAAAAGATAATATTCTACTGAGAAAATGATCTATTTTAAAATGATTATTGTAATGAAGGTATGTACCAACTGCTAGGCCAGAAATCCACTCAAGGTGCAGGAGGAAGAAGAGAAGACCAAGAAAGAGAGGCTCAAAACTAACCAGAAGGTAATTATTCAAAGGAACATAGCAAAGAAAAGTTTGAAGGTATAATTAAATAGCATTTACTGGCAAAGAAGTCAAGGAAGAACTGAAAGGTGCCCACTGAACCTGGTACTTTTGTGCCATGTTGTGTGTTAATTAGCTCGACTTAACAAGGGCAATTTTCCATGCTATGAAAGCAGAGAAAAGCCTACAAGAGATGTGGGATTATGTGAAGAAACCTAATGTGACGGTCATAGGGTTACCAGCAGGGGAAGAAAAAAACAATCAAGGGTTGGTCAAGCTACTTGAAGATGTAATAGAGGAAAATTTCCCAGGCCTTCCTAAAAATCTCCAGATACAAGTTTAAGAAACTCAAAGGACCCGGGGAGATTCAATACAAACAGGAAGACATCACCACATGCAGTCATCAGACTGAATAAAATATCCACTAAAGAGGCCCTTCTAAGAGCTGTAAGATGAAAGAAGCAAGTAACATACAAAGGAAAGCCAATCCAAATAACGCCAGACTTCTCTACTGAAACTTAATAAGCAAGGAGAGACTGGGGCCCCATTCTCACTCTTCTGAAACAGAACAATGCCAAGCCTAGAATCTTATTCCCTGCAAAACTAAGTTTTGTGTATGAAGGAGAAATCAAGACATTCTCAGATAAGCAAAGACTGAGGGAATTGACCAAGACAAGACCAGCCCTTCAAGAAGTACTCAAACGGATCAGCACGATAAACACTCACGAATGTAAATCTACTCAAAGCTAAAGATCAAAGCCCAGATACCACAATGGCTCAAGAAAGAAAACAAAGCAACAAAGTTCAACCCAACATAACGAACAGAAATCTGCCCCACCTATCAGTTATCTCAATAAATGTGAATGGCTCGAACTCCTCACTCAAGAGACATAGGCTGGCTGAGTGGGTAAAAACGCACAAGCCAAGTATCTGCTGCCTTCAGGAAACACATCTAACCTACAAGGATGCAATTAGACTAAGGTAAAGGGGTGGACAACGATATTTCAAGCAAACGGAAGCCAAAAGAAAGCGTGGCAGTGCTGATTACAGATAACTTAGTTTTTAAATCAACAAAAGTAATAAAAGACAAAGAAGGTCACTATATAATGGTGAAGGGTACAGTTCAACAAGAACACATAACAATTCTAAATATATATGCACCCAACCTTGGTACACTCAGATTCATAAATCAAATTCTACTGGATCTAAACAAATGGATAAACAACAACACCATATAGTCGGAGAATTTAACACCCCACTGACAGCACAGGACAGATCCTCCAAACAGAAAATCAACAAAGAAATAATGATTTAAACAGAACAAATGGGCCTGACTGACATTTACAGGACATTCTACCCCAAAACCACTGAAAATACATTCTTCTCATCAGCTCATGGGTCATTCTCTAAGATTGACCATCCTAGGACACAAAGCACGTCTCAAACAATTTAAAAAAATAGACATTATACCATGTATCTTTTCAGACCACAATACAATAAATGTAGACATTAATCCTAACAGGAGTTCTCATTTCTACACAAAGTCATGGAAACTAAACAACCTTCTGCTGAATGATCACTTCATAAACCAGGAAATCAAGATGGAAATCAAAAGATTATTTGAAGTAAACGACAAAGGTGACACAAATTACCAAAACCTGTGGGACACAGCTAAAGCAGTCCTGAGAGAAAAGTTTATTTCCATAAATGCCTATATCCAAAAGTCAAAAAGATCACAAATACACAACCTAATGAATCGTCTCAAAGAGCTGGAAAAAGAAGAACAGACCGATCCCAAACCTAGCAGACGAAGTGAAATCATTAAGATCAAATCAGAACTAAACGAAATCGACAACAGGGAAACTATACGGAAGATTAGTAAAACAAAATGTTGGTTGTTTAAAAAAATAAACAAAATTGACACACCGTTGGCTAGACTAACGAAAAGCAGAAAAGAAAAACCTCTAATAAACTCCATCAGGAACAATAAAGGAGAAATTACAACTGATGCCACGGAGATACAAGATATAATTTATGAATACGACAAAAACCTCTATGCACACAAACTGGAAAATGTGGAGGAAATGGACAATTTCTTAGAAACACACAGCCTCCCTAGGCTCAACCAGGAAGAAATAGAATTCCTGAACAGACCAATATCAAGTACTGAAATTGAAACAACAATTAAAAAACCTTCCTAAAAAGAAAAGTGCTGGACCAGATGGTTTCACACCTGAATTTTACCACCCCTACAAAGAAGAACTGGTGCCTATCCTGCAGAAATTATTCCACAACATCGAGAAGGATGGAAACCTCCCCAACACATTTTATGAAGCGAACATAACCCTGATACCAAAACCAGGAAAGGATGAAGCAAACAAAGAAAACTACAGACCAATATCCCTTATGAATATAGATGCAAAGATTCTCAAAAAAAATCCTAGCCAGGCCGGGCGTGGTGGCTCACACCTGTAATCCTAGCTCTCTGGGAGGCCGAGGCGGGCGGATCACTCAAGGTCAGGAGTTCGAAACCAGCCTGAGCGAGACCCCGTCTCTACTAAAAATAGAAATAACTAATTGACCAACTAAAAATATATAGAAAAAAAATGAGCCAGGCATGGTGGCGCATGCCTGTAGTCCCAGCTACTCGGGAGACTGAGGCAGTAGGATTGCTTGAGCCCAGGAGTTTGAGGTTGCTGTGAGCTAGGCTGACGCCACAGCACTCACTCTAGCCTGAGCAACAAAGTGAGACTCTGTCTCAAAAAAAAAAAATCCTAGCCAATCGAATCCAGGTGCTTGTCAAGAAAACAATCCATCACAACCAAGTGGGCTTCATCCCAGGGATGCAGGGATGGTTCAACATATGCAAATCTGTAAATGTAATTTACCATATAAACAGAAGCAAAAATAAAGACCATATGATCCTCTCAATAGACGCAGAAAAAGCATTTGACAAAATTCAACACTCTTTTATGGTAAGAACACTCAACAAAATAGGCATAGACGGGGCTTACCTAAAAATGATACAAGCCATATATGACAAACCCACAGCCAATATCATACTAAACGAGGAAAAATTGAAAGCATTCCCACTTAGAACTGGAACAAGACAAGGTTGCCCACTATCTCCACTTCTGTTCAACATAGTGCTGGAAGTCCTCGCTACAGCAATCAGACAAGAGAGCTGAATTAAGGGCATCCGAATGGGAGCAGAAGAGATCAAACTCTCACTCTTTGCTGATGACATGATATTATACCTAGAAAACCCCAAGGATTCAACCAAGAGACTCCTTGATCTGATAAATGAATTTGGTAAAGTCTCAGGATACAAAATCAATACACAGAAATCAGAGGCATTCATATACATCAACAACAATNTACAAGTGAGAACCAAATCAAAGACTCAATTCCCTTCAAAATAGCAACAAAGAAAATAATGTACCTAGGAATATATTTAACTAAGGAGGTAAAAGACCTCTACAGGGAGAACTATGAAACACTGAAGAAGGAAACAGCAGAGGATGTAAACAGATGGAAGAATATACCATGCTCATGGGTTGGCAGAATCAATATTGTTAAAATGTCTATACTACCCAAAGTGACCTACAGAGTCAAAGCAATCCCTATCAAAATACCATCATCATTTTTCACAGATATAGAAAAAATAATTTTACACTTCGTATGGAAGCAGAGAAGATCCCGTATAGCAAAATCAATCCTAGGCAATAAAAACAAAATAGGAGGTATCAATTTACCAGACTTCATACTATACTACAAGGCTATAGTCATTAAAAGAGCCTTTTACTGGCACAAGAACAGGGACATTGACCAGTGGAACAGAACAGAGAACCCAGATATGAAACCATCCTCATATGGCCAACTAATCTTCGACAAAGCAGACAAAAACACACACTGGGGGAAAGAATCTTTATTCAATAAATAGTGCTGGGAAAACTAGATAGCCACATGCAGAAGACTGAAACAGGACCCACACCTTTCACCCCTCCCAAAAATCAACTCACACTGTTGGTAACAGACTTGAACATTAGGTGCGAAACCATGAGAATCCTAGAGGAAAACATTGGAAATAGTCTTCTAGATATTGGCCTAGGCAAAGAATTTATGAAGAAGACCCCAAAGGCAATCACAGCATCAACAATTATAAATAAATGAGACCTGATCCAATTAAAAAGCTTCTGCACAGCCAAAGAAACTGTCAAGAGAGCAAACAGACTAGCATTCTGGGAGGCCAAGGCACGCAGATTGCTCGAGGTCAGGAGTTCAAAACTAGCCTGAGCAAGAGCAAGACTGCATCTCTACTATAAATAGAAAGAAATTAATTAACCAACTAATATATACAGAAAAAATTAGCTGGGCATGGTGGCGCATGCCTGTAGTCCCAGCTACTCAGGAGGCTGAGACAGTAGGATTGCTTGAGTCCAGGAGTTTGAGGTTGCTGTGAGCCAGGCTGATGCCACGGCACTCACTCTAGCTTGGGAAACAAAGTGAGACTCTGTCTCAAAAAAAAAAAAAAAAAAGAGAGAGAGAGCAAACAGACAACCCACAGAATGGGAGAAAATTTTTGCAAGCTACACATCCGATAAAGAGCTGTCAACTAGAATCTATTTAGAACTCAGGAAAATCAGCAAGGAAAAATCAAACAACACTATCAAAAAGTGGGCAAAGGACATGAACAGAAATTTTTCAAAAGAAGACAGAATAAAGGCCAACAAACATATGAAAAAATGTTCAACATCTCTAATCATCAGGGAAATCCAAACCAAAACTGCAATGAGATATCACTTATCTCCAGTAAGAATGGCCTTTATCAAAAACTCCCCAAACAATAAATGTTGGTGTGGATGGGGAGAGATAGGAACATTCCTACAGTGCTGGTGGGACTGCAAACTGGTTCAGCCTCCGTGTAAAGCAATATGGAGATACCGTAAAGAGATACAAGTAGATCTACCATTTGATCCAGCAATTCCAATACTGAGCATCTACCCAAAATATCAAATGACACTCTACAAATGGGACACCTGCACTCGAATGTTTATAGCAGCACAGTGCACAATCGCAAAGGTGTGGAAACAACCCAGGTGCCCATCAATACATGAGTGGATTAATAAAGTGTGGTATATGCATACCATGGAGTACTATTCAGCTTTAAGAAACAATGGTGATATAGCACCTCTTGTATTTTCCTGGATAGAGCTGGAACCCATTCTACTAAGTGATGTATCTCAACAATGGAAAAATAAGCACCACATGTACTCACCAGCAAATTGGTATTAATGGATCAACACTTAAGTGGACATATAGGAATAACATTTATAGGGTATCGGGTGGGTGGGGGGGGCATGGGCAATATAGGTAACCTTAACATTTGTACCCCCATAATATGGTGAAATAAAAAATAAATAAAGCAATAAATACCCCCCCCCAAAAAAGTAATCAGTAACATGTAAAAAGTAATACACGTTTAATCTGGAACATTTTATCAATATATTAAATAAAATTTTTATCATCATCCCATCAAAAAAAAAAAAAACAGAAATGAAAGAAAGCAGAGACGGCAAATGACAATTACTGAAGAAGTAAAGGAAAATAGAAGTGAAGACAATGAGTGCAAAATATGCTTTCCAGAACTGTGACTGTGAGATGACAGATTGGATGAGATTACTAACCATGGCATACAAAATAAGATTATTTTTCTTCTTTTTTTTTAATAATTTTTAAAAATAAAAAAAAAAGAAGCGTGTCATCCTTGCGCAGGGGCCATGCTAATCTTCTCTGTACCGTTCCAATTTTAGTATATGTGCTGCTGAAGCGAGCACAAAATAAGATTATTTTTATATTTTGTTTTGTTCCTAATGTTTAAGAGAACAATTTGAAAAATATATGAAGTAATCATTTCAGACACTGGACAAAAGGCAGTGTAGGAAGGACAATGCAGTGAGAAGAAACAAATGAAATAAGCCATGCAGTCCCCCAGCTGACTTCCTAGGAAGAGTTTCCAGGCCACAGCACTACAAGGATCCCCCGCCAAAATCCCAGCAGACTCCTTGAGTTGAGGAGACAAGACAAGAGTTGAGGATTCAGGGAGGCCAAGGCAGCTAGAATTTGCAGGATGGAGTACCAGAGGATGGAGTATCACAGAGAAAGAGCTTCAGAAAGCTGCAGATGAGTCTTTAGGTGAGTATTAGGACAGTATACGGGCGTGAGGAAATTACTTGAGTCTGGGAAAAGAACTACCTTAAAAGATCAGGTGAACCAATCCATGAGTATCACAAAGGACCAGGAATAGTTCATGTCTACACCAACCAAAAATTTTTTAAAAACTCTATAATAGGCTGGGCATGTTGGCTCACGCCTGTAATCCTAGCACTCTGGGAGGCCGAGGCGGGCGGATTGCTCAAGGTTGGGAGTTCAAAACCAGCATGAGTGAGACACCGTCTCTACTAAAAAAAAAAAAATAGAAATTAATCGACCAACTAAAAATATATATACAAAAAAAAAAAAAAATTAGCCAGGCATGGTGGCACATGCCTGTAGTCCTTGCTACTCGGGAGGCTGAGGCAGCAGGATCGCTTGAGCCCAGGAGTTTGAGGTTGCTGTGAGCTAGGCTGACTCCACGGCACTCACCCTAGCCTGAGCAACAAAGTGAGACTCTGTCTCAAAAAAAAAAAAAAAAAAAAAAAAAACCTCTATAATACATGGGGCAACAGGCACAGTACTCAAAGGTATTGTCTTAGAAGTGGCAAATAATTAGCCCTAATCTAACGGTTGCTCTGGTTTTGCCTATCAAAGCTTAACACAAGCCTCAAAAGGAACAGATTCTTTCTAAGTAACTTTATCTGTGTCCCAGAACAAAACTCAAGAGTATATAAATGAAAATAAAAACACCTGGCCCTCAAAAGTGGTAAAAACCCACAATGTCTAGCATCCAATAAAAAAAATTACTAGGCATGAAAAAATCAGGAAAATATAAACCATGGGGCGAAAAATTCAACAACAGAAACAGAGCCAGAATGGACAAAGATGACAGAATCAACGGATAAGGACACTGAACAGTTATTATAACTATATTCTATATGTTCAAGAAGGTAGAAGAAACCCTTAGCATGTAAAGTGACATGAAAGACATTTTAAAAGACCCAAATTGATGTAGAGATTAAAGAAAGAGAGAGATGAAAAAATACACCGGGTGGGATCAAGAGCAGACTAAACACAACAGAGGAAAAGATTAAAGACAGATCATGAGAAAAGTATCCTAAATGAAACAGAAAAATACGGAGAAGGGAAAGAACAGAGTATCAATTAACTGCAGGAAAACTTCAAACATCCTAACACACATGCAACTGGAGTGCCCGAAGAAGGAAGTAGGGGACATAAAAAATATTTGAAATAATGAACAAAAATTTTCCAAATTTGATTTAAAAAAAAACAACTATCAATCCATAGACAGATTCAAGGGGTTCAATGAATTTCATGAGCAAGAAACATGAAGAAAAATACACCAAGGCACAATATAATCAAATTGCTTAAAAGCAGTGATAAAATCTTTTAATTAGCCAGAGAAAACCTCATGTTTCATACAGAGGGAAAGATTCCTACAGCTGTGATTGTCAAACATCATTATATTTAAAACAAGATTGAGGCATTTACCTAAAATGCAGATTCCTGTATCTCACACTCAGATACAGATTATGTTAGTTTGGAGTAAGGCCCAAGAACATCTAGTTTTAATAAATAACCCCACTAATTTAAATGCAGACTGTTAAACAACCATATTTGAGAAACATTCTTCTAGAAGGTAACAAAATCATATTTTGCTTCGATCTATCAGTCATGGTTGACAATCACTTCTATACAAAGCGGTTGGGGGTCTTTCACTGTGGCACAGACACTGGTGATAAAGATTCACTTCTATTTCCCAATACTGCTGCCTCCTGCCAATATCTGCGGAATCCTTCTGGCCTGAATCATCCTCTCCTAGGTCAAGCTACTTAAAAAATTTCCTCACCAATTCTTGATTGGACTAATAAGACTATGAATTTCATGTTTATGGAGGCCACAAAGATTTGATTACCATGGCCACAAGCTGTACACTTAAGTCTTACCCAGCCATCCTGCATACACCTACCATATGTTAAAGGAGAAATTTAGAATTAATCAATTAAAAAAAAATCCTACAGCATATATATACACACACACACACACACACACACACACACACACCCTAAGTGACAGCACAGTCAATAATACCCTCAGATAATATAGCATAGGAGTAAATGCAGCTCTACTGCTACAAGATTCCTATGATTTATTTGAAGTAGTACATTAACTCTAAAGAGATTGTGACACATTAAAGACACAATCCTAGGAGTAATCTCTAAAAGGTGGTATAGCCAGAAAGGTACAGCCTTCTAAGGTACAGCCAGAAAGATAATAGAGGAACTAAAATGGAGTACTAAAAATTATTCAGTTAACCCAAAATAAAGTCAAGAAAGGAGCAACAGAGAAAAACCAATGAATGAGACAAACCAAAAACAAACAGCAAAATAGGAACCAGATCAATAATCACATTAAAAATAAATGGACTAAATAAACATTTCAGTTAAAAGGCAAAGATATTAGACTAATGAGAAAGCAACACTGAAATATAGTTTGTCTACCAGAGATATATTTTTAATGTTAAAATTTCAACCAGTAGATTGAAATGGATTTTTTAAAAATAGACTATCAAATAGCAAGCATAAGAAAGCTGAAGTGCCTATATTATTTTCACAAAAAATAGACTAAAAGACAAGGAGTATCACCAGAGATTAAGATAGACACTTCATAATTATAAAAGGATCAGTACCACAGGACTCTGAGTTCTTTCTGGATAACTAAAGTTTATGGATTCTTGGACACCATAATAGCAGCAATAGCCCTATATTGTCTCACAGCTTTTAAAATTAAGCCTCCTCCACTGATGAAGAAAAAAAAATCATCTTTTAATGTTATTTGAAGTTTTAAAATGCCTAAAACAATACAATACAGTGTTCAAACCAGTTTTTTGAAAACCATCTAAAAACAATGATATTTGAAATGCTTTTTCAAATTTTATCTGCCCCCCCAAAATTCCAATACTCCCTCTTTCCCTACAAATTTACTGTCTTAGGTAGCTGTTACTGCTAGCCGCAGAGGAACAAGGATGAAAAGTTAAAAGGAGGCTGAGTGTGGTGGCTCAGCTTGTAATGCCAGCACTTTGGAAGGCTAAAGCAGGAAGATCACTTGAGGCCAGGAGTCTGAGACCAGCCTGGCAACATGGCAAGACTCTGTCTCTACAAAAACATTTTTTTAATTAACTGGGTATAGTGGCATGTGCCTGTAGTCCCAGCTACTCTGGTGGCTGAGACAAGAAGATCACCTGAGCTCAGGAATTCAAGGTTCCAGTGAGCTACAACTGCGACACCGCACTCTAATCTGGCAAAAGAGTGAGACCTTGTCTCCAAAAGGTTAAGAGGAAGATCTCTTGTAAGCTCAAGATAAGAGACTGATTTCCAAAAAATATTTAAGAAGGCATTCTTCATTTTCTAAACCCTAACATTTAATTACAAAGTAAAAGCTGCCATGAAGAAGCTTATGGCACATCTTTTCATTGAAAATTGGGGCTTTTAGTGAATCTTAACAGAATAGAATAGAATCCTAATAGAATGAAATACAATTCCTAATAGGAATAGAAACCTAGGATATAACCCTAACCTAAGTTCCTATACTTAAGGTTTAGTCCATCCCTATCTCCAAGACCATTTGAAAACTGCTGCTAAACATAAATTAGACTCAATATAATCTTCTAGTTCCAAATTATGAGAGGAATCAAATGTGTTACAATTAAAGAGAACCTGAGGAAAGAAGATGACAAGGGAATGAAACGATAAAACAATTATATTTATCACTGTTACATATAGAACTAAATATTTTCCTCTGTATAAAGACATGAGATCATACAGGAGAAGAGACAAAATCATCCTCATAGTTCCAGAAGTATCCTCTATGCTACTCACAGCTCCCTGCACCTAACACAGGAATCCAGGGTAGCAAAAGACAACAATCCCGATTTTTAGCTTTTTTATTTTATTTTTATTTTTTCATTTTTTTTGAGACAGAGTCTCACTCTGTTGCCCGGGATAGAGTGCCGTGTCGTCAGGCTAGCTCACAGCAACCTCGAACTCCTGGGCCCACCCAAGTGATCCTCCTGCCTCAACCTTCCGAGTAGCTGGGACTACAGGCATGCACCACCATGCCTAATTTTTTCTATATATTTTTAGTTGGCCAATTAATTTCTTTCTATTTTTAGTAGAGACGGGGTCTTTGCTCTGGCTCAGGCTGGTTTCGAACTCTTGATCTTGAGCAATCCACCCGCCTCGGCCTCCCAGAGTGCTAGGATTACAGGCGTGAGCCACTGCACCCGACCTAGCTTTTTTAAATTTAAGAAAAACAGTGTTTAAAATGTGAAAGTTTAAAAGTTGGGTCCACTGCAGAATTTTAAAGATGGCTAATTTAATCACTAAATAGTCATAGCAAAAGGGCAGTGGCTTTTTAAGGTAAGACAGAGCTGGGTTCAAACCCTGTCTTCTGTCACGTATGAATTATCAATGTAAGCTTAAGCATGTACCTAATTAATTTGAGTTTACTTCTTCATCTATAGAATAACTGTTGTCAAGACTTTTAAGACCGGTGGCTCACGCCTGTAATCCTAGCTCTCTGGGAGGCCGAGGTGGGCAGATCCTTTGAGCTCAGGAGTTCAAGACCAGACTGAGCAAGAGCGAGACCCCATCTCTACTATAAATAGAAAGAAATTAATTGGCCAACTAATACATATAGAAAAAAAAATTAGCCGGGCATGGTGGCACATGCCTGTAGTCCCAGCTACTTGGGAGGCTGAGGCAGCAGGATTGCTTGAGCCCAGGAGTTTGAGGTTGCTGTGAGCTAGGCTGATGCCACGGCACTCACTCTAGCCTGGGCAATAAAGTGAGACTCTGTCTCAAAAAAAAAAAAAAAAAAAGACTTTTAAGACACACAAAGACAATGCCTATAAAGTAACATAAACACAGTGTCAGGCAAATAAGCAGATGTTCCCTTCCACTCTGCATTTTGTTTTGTTTCTAGATACAGAAAATCTTACTGTGGTTTCTGTGTGCTTTTAATTGTTTTCATTCATTTCATTTAACCAGTAAGTAGCATAGCACATTTACTATAATATATAGTGCTGGGCACTGAACAAGAGATATAGATACAAAATGTAGACAAAAAAGTATATAACTAGGTACATATATGGGTATATATGTGTATGCATATATTAATATATTCTACTAACAAAAGATACATCGTATAAGAGTATATACATATAAATATGCTGTTTAATATATGTTGTTAACTATTAATATTATACTTCTAAGTCTGCCCTGATGAGTAAGAAAAGGTTTCAAAGTCAAACCAATTCTGGGAAAATATACTGGAATTTACCGATCAGGACAGAGGGTACAAGGAGGACATTTAAGCAGAAAAAATCCAAAGATACAGAGTCAAGGAAAACCTTTTCATGTTTAGAACATTACTAGTAATTTGGCATAGGTGGGGGCATGAGGTTCAAGCAGGAGAGGCAGAAGGAGTAGAGGAATATGACCAACCAAAATCAACTTAGTGCTCTAATTTTTCAAGAGTAACATTAATACATTTTGGAAAATCAACTTACCTGGCTAGAGAAATCACATAACTACCCTGCAATTAGGAGTAGCATTCGAGATTTTTCTAAGCAAAACTTGACTAAATTCAAGTTATCTCCTTCAAACAATAAACAACCACAGGCAACATATATACTTATTCAACTATGCCACAATAAAATTTGATTAAAATTATTAATTAAAATCGCTGTTAAAAAATTAAGACAGAAGCAAAGATGATGTCTTTTCCAAGCCAGATGACCTCTTCGTCTTAACATAGCATTTTAATAGAACTCCAGGCCTCATTTCCTAACACTCCTCTTCTAATGATCCTACCACTCTTAGTTGTCAAAGAACAGGAGAAAAGATTACACAGAAGCCCTAACTCTCTCAAGAGTACAATATAATAATTCCCCAGTATCTGTGGGGGACTGGTTCCTCCAACAGACACCAAAATCTGAGGATGCTCAAGCCCTGGTATGAAACAGCTTAGTATTTGTATATGACCTCTGAACATCTTCCCCTACACTTTAAACTTCCCTAGATTATTTATAATACCTAATACAAAGTAAATGCTACATAAATAGTTGTTATGCTATACTGTTTTGATGTGTATTATTTTTTATTGCTGTGTGTGTTTTTTTAATATTTTTGATCAGTGGTTGGTTGAATGCCTGGATATGGAACCCGTGGATACAGAAGGCTGGCTATTCTAATTCAATACAGAGAATTCTAGTTCCATCTGCATTAATATCAAAATGTATACCTCTATTCTATTCCTTGTTAAATATGCTCAAATACTATAAATTCAAGCTAATTTCATGTTCACACAACAACTATTTTTAAATCTTAACATTCTCAGAAGATGGTCCAAACCTCTATTCTATTAGATTTCTCAGAACTAACTTCAAAAAATCAACTTCCGTGGTAGGGTAAGGTGGCTCATGCCTATAATCCTAGCACTCTGGAAAGCTGAAACACGAGGATCACTTGAGGTCAGGAGGTCTAGATCAGCCTGAGCAAGAGTAAGACCCCATCTCTACAACAAATTGAAAATTTAGCAGGGCATGCCAGGTGTGGTGGCATAATCTCAGCTACTTGGGAGGCTGGGCCAGGAGGATTGTTTGAATCCAGGAGTTTGAGGTTGCAGTGAGCTATGATACCACTGCACTCTAGCAGGGGGTACCTTCCATTCCTGCCTTACTATCGCACATGCATTTAATGTACTCTAGACTGCCAAGTCAGGGGGTAAAAAAGTAATAGCAACCACAAGAACAAAAGCAAGGGAGAGAATAGTTTGAATAGTACATATGACCACCATTCCATTCAGGGAACACACATAAATGCTTCAGGGCATGAGAAGAAAATGCAGAAGTGCTGCTCTCACAGCTGATCTCAGTCCCCACAAACTTCTCAAAATGTAAGCACCTTGCTGCCATGTCTCAAGACGTATTTTCCCAACAACAAGGCCCTTACACACCCACCACCTCATCTAGGACTCAATTACAAGAAACAATGTTATAAATCAGGGGTTCTCCAACTTTTTAACAGGGGGCCAGTTCCTTGTCCCTCAGACCATTGGAGGGCCAGACTATAGTTTAAAAAAAAACTATGAACAAATTCCTATGCACACTGCACATATCTTATTTTGAAATAAAAAGAAAAAAAAACAAACCAGCAAAAACACCTGCATGTGGCCCGCGGGCCGTAGTTAGAGGACGCCTGTTACAAATAGTGGAGGGAAAAAAACCCACTGTAAGACTTGTAAAAAATGACATTTTTCATCAAATTTCTTAAAGGTATAAATCCCTTGGCAGCCTTTATCTCCTCCTCAAGACACATAATGTCATTTCTCTTTCACTCTTGTACTCTCTTCTCAAAGATCAGCAATTTGCCAAAAGCAGGAGGCCCTTCTCAGACCTACTGGACTCACTTCTCTACAGCAATCACAGTGCCCACACCCACCACCCCAACACCCTCTTCTTAAAATTCTTTTTTCTTGGGTTCTCTGGAAATATACAATCCTGAATATTTTTCTCCCTTTCTGAACTATTTTTCTTTCTTTCTGACCTTTTTATGTAGGTTTCCCTATACTTTTGCCCTCATACACACATTTTACACACACACACACACACACACACACACACACACACACACACACACACACACACACACACACACACACACCCTGCCTTCCCTTGTAAACTCAATCATTTCCAGATAATGCAGATGATCCATAACGTCCTCTTATCCTGATCCCCAGTTCCCTGTCTGAACCTACTTCGTAGAATCTCCACCTCCATGTCATACTCCACGTCATATTTGTTCTGAAAACTAAACTATCCAAATTAATCTTACAAAATCAGCTCTTCCTGATGACTTTCCAATTACCATCATTCTCCCCACTCACCAAATATGAGTTACCAAATATGAGGTCTTCAGTTGTTTTTTTAAAGCTAACTTTCTTGTTGCCATATCTAACCGGTTCCTAAGAATTATAAATTCTACTTTTATAAAGTATTTTGTATCTATTCTCTCCTTTTAGTTCCCAACAACCTAATTCAGAGGATCTGGTACATTTTGCCTAGAGCAAACTGTATTCAAACCCCATGAGATACATAAAGATTTATAACTTCATGATTATAACTTTAAGGGATTTTCTTAATCTCAGCTTCCAGATGTCTCCATCCAAAGAAAGGTACCTGAGGGTTTTGGATCCAAGGCTTTTCCCTTCACAGTCTCCCACCTAACAAAGGCACACTGCTGAACTACATAAAGCTAGGAAGATGCACTGCCCCAAGTAGGAAAACCTTCCATGCTAAACCAAAGAACCCTTTGAAATACGGATGAAAATGTTAAGAGATCAACTCTCTAAAGAGTGTAATAAATACTTTTATAAACCAGGTGGTTTTCAATCCCTTGCTTTCAAAAAAATTATAAGTCTGAAAGCTCATTAAAAGTAATTTTTGGCACATAAGTTGGAAGCAGTTCAAGAAAATGAGTGGCACTGCCAACAAAACACTTTCCATTCCCACTGACTTATTTACATCAACAAAATTTCTCAGTTCTTATAGCTCTTAAAATGAGAGGCAGGAAAAATGCTAAACATGGTCTCATTCTAAGCAATAAATTTTATTCATCCATGAACACATAAGTTAATTATGAATACATAAAGTTAATTATTTTTTAAATGTCCCATCCATTTCATTAAGAGATGCCTTTCCAATAAAATTCTGTTTGCTAAGTGTTTATCATAATTTTTCATACATTCTGATTGATCAACTCAGTATTAATAATAAAGGAAACTCAAGAAGAAAATTTTAATAGTTTTATAGCAACAGGAAATTCAAATTTTAAATTTCACTCTATATATTTTTGGTGCAAAGAAATGACAGGCTTACTGCTTCACTTCACTTTTTACTTGGGGAAAAAATTTAAAAAAAAAGAAATCTAACAAGGCAATCAAAACTCTCAAGTATAAAAATATATTAGGGTAAACTTCTGTGTGGGAAATGGAAAGAGATAAAGGGAAAAAATACAAAATTCCCAATTTAAGTTTATTAATGAATTGGTAAAAAGGAATGGTAGTATCAAAATGCTATGATATGTAGATTCCATTTTAGAAGTGATATAACCCTTATTTTTAAAAATATTTATATTAATAATACATTAGAAATTACATCCTTTGTAAATATGATAAAATTTTATGGAGAAAATGTAGGGTGTGAATTTTAAAATGAGTGATAGAGTTTTCAAAATTATTTTAGTAGGTATGCAGTGATAAAGTTTGAAGACTACTGTCGTAGACTATTATAACTGCCTCAATCCATCTCCCAGTCTCCCCTCATTCTAATCTAGTCTACACATCAGCACCATTTTAATCTTCTTAAAGCACTACTGTTCATATACTCCCTGCCTTCTCTCCTACCCCACACCACTCCACTTCCTGAAAAACCTCCCAGGCAGTCTGAATTAAGGTACAACTTCTCATGCTCATAAGAAAGTTCAAGGGAATCCCTGATCTGGCCCCAATTGAGTTTCCTGTGCACAGTCCATGATGGAGTCAATTTTATGCAACACACCCCACTTTCCTGTGGTTTCATCTGTCCCATTTCTGTCCTCTCTAGCCTCATCTCAGTTTAAATTTACCTACTACAAATACTATCCAGGGAGCAATTCCCATTCTTACTAATTAAGAGTTCTTCTTCCTTTGAATTCTCTGCAGTCTTGGTGGCTCCTGCTTTTATTTCACTAGGAATTGCAGTGCTTGGTTGTTTTTTTTTTTTTTTTTTTTCATATTCTTCTACCTATCCTCACCCCTCCCCAACACACGTAAATTCCCTAAAGATAGTCTTCTAATTTTTTTTACTACTTAAGAGAGTCTAATGCTTTGCAAGAAGGAGGCACATTCATTACTATTTGTTAATGAAAAGGTAGTCCACAGGGATACTACAAGAGTCAAGGGTTTCTATAATGTACTTTATCCTCTAAGATATTCACAAGTACATTAGCATATTAATGCCTTTGAGAAATACTTCACCAAAGAGAAGTGATTAATTTGTACAACCTAACTTTCACCAAACTTGATCAAAACACCCTTATATTCCTTACATAACCTCTAACAATCCTATATACAACAGAAAAAACTTGATAGTCTGACTTCCCTTTCAATTTTTCCCTTGACACTGCTTCAGCCACAATAAATCTGCCAATTTTTCTTTTGTTTCCCCAGTCTTTTCATTTGAGAAAATTAAAGTTAATGAGACAAAGAGTACAAAAAACAAAGAAACAAAAATAATAAATAAATAAAGATAAATGAGACAAACTACAGAAGATTTAAATCATTTTATAAGAGTTACCTTAAGATTTAGGGCTTTAAAATGATATTTTAACAATAAATCAACAAATGAATAGTAAGAAAGAATAAGCTCTTCTGTAAAGGAGAATGTCAGCTAGCAAATCTAATAACTGATTCAGGCAAGAATCATCAATGCATTCTGACACTAATGGGTAAATATTTGTTTGGGAATGGGATATTTCTCTATTGTCAAATTATTTCCCTCACTAGTTACAAAAGGAAAAACAGAATCTTTATAGTGCAGCAATCTGACAGACATCACCCAACACTAGCAATAATGGAGAGATCGCCACCAGGTGCCTCCAGATGTGAAGCTCTGAGGAAACTACACTATCACTTCTGTAGCAGTCCTGTGGGGGAGGGAAAGCAGAACCTGAATCAAATCATGAGGGAATGGAGAAAACCAAACATACATCTTCAAAAACGTCAATATCATAAAAGGTAAAGGCTGAGAAACTGTTCCACACTAAAGAGACATGACAAGTAAACGCAATCCATGAGCCTGGGTCAGCAAAACAGTTGCTGTAAAGGATACTATTGATGAGATTTCATATTACATAATACAGTTATATAAGTGTTAAATTTTCTGAATTTTATACTATGATCATGCAAGAGAATGCCCTTGTTTTCAGGAGATACAGGTTAAAAGTCACAATCGCTACAAGTTATTCTCAAAAGGTACAACAAAAAAGATTAATAATGTATACATTACACTGTGTGTCTGTGCATGTGTGTAACTGCATAGAGAAATACAAAGCAAACTGGCAAAATGTTAACAATGGTTGAATACAGGTGAAGAGTTTTGGGAATTCACTATAATACCTGTGGCAACTTTTGTGTAGGTCTGAAAGTTTTCAAAATAATAAGTTTAATTAAAAAATAATTTCATTATCTGACTCCAAATTAGGTTATGGCCTTATTTAGCTTGGTCAGAAACATCAAGATTCAGCTCAGTGAATATGTATCAAAGGTCTAATGTGTGGTGGGCACTCTGCTATGGGTAAAGAATAAAAATGTTACAGACCCTGAATTTTACGGTATATAGAAGGGGTCAGCAAACTACGGCAAGCAGGCCAAACTGTTCTACCTTCTGTTTTTGTAAATAAAGTTTTATTGAAAGACAACTATGTCCATTCATTTATGTATTGTCTATAGCTCCTTTCCCCTTACGATGGCAGATCTCAGTAGTCCATAAAAGCTAAAGTAATTAATGTCTGGCCCTTTACAGAAACTTTTCAATCTCTGGTCTAGTGATGTACCAGAGACCCAAAAAAAGTCATTACTTGGAGGAAGAAAATTAATGGAAATAGATAAAATAAAATTGAAGGACCACACAACTCAGTCTTTATAAATATAGCCCAAAGCAACAGGTACGTCAAGCTTCAATTTATATTTTGCAACAGTATGTTTATTAGAACTCTTTCCTTCAAATATTAATATAAATACTAAGTTTACTAAATCCTTAGATATCTTTAAGTGCAAAATTGCCCTTTAGCATGTTCAATCTTTTTTTTTTTTTTTTTTGAGACAGAGTCTCACTTTATTGCCCAGGCTAGAGTGAGTGCCATGGGCGTCAGCCTAGCTCACAGCAACCTCAAACTCCTGGGCTCAAGCAATCCTGCTGCCTCAGCCTCCCAAGTAGCTGGGACTACAGGCATGTGCCACCATGCCCGGCTAATTTTTTCTATATATATTAGTTGGCCAATTAATATCTTTCTATTTATAGTAGAGATGGGGTCTCGCTCTTGCTCAGGCTGGTCTCAAACTCCTGAGCTCAAAGGATCCGCCCACCTCGGCCTCCCAGAGAGCTAGGATTACAGGCTTGAGCTACCGCGCCCGGCCAGCATGTTCAATCTTACAACTGAATTTCAGCAAGAATAATTTGCTAAAGTTTCATGTAAATGGAAAGGGTAGTGGTATGTTTATCTACTTTCATATTAGTCACCAACATCATGCTTTCTAAACAGTATTTGATAGCCAGAGAAGTACATAGTGTATTAACACCCTTGCAGGGTGTGGATCTCCCAAAATGTTACAGATGTGTTATTTGTTCCTTTCAGTGAGTAAACACTTTCTTTACAGTCCGTTTAACCTGAATTACTTTGGTTTGCAATACTTTTTTTCCACAGGTAGTCCAAATATAAAATCTGAACTAACCCAGGCCCAATTGCCACCAACCCCCAATAAATGAAGTCTTGAACAAATGTGTTATTTCTACCACACTCTTGATAGATTTAAATATAAAAATGTCCTATTATCAAATCTGGCTTTGAATATAAATTCAAGAACCACTTCAGGTACACACTTTGGCTGCCCTCCTCCCTCCCCACAAAAGTTCACATGTTAGAAAGGGAAAAATGAAACTTGAAGCTGAGTGGTGAGCACATTATGGTTCATCTGCTTTTGTGTATGTCTCAAGTTTCCCATAAAAAAATTAATGGTATGTACTAAAAAAAATGTAATTCATCATATTGAAAAATTAAAGGAGGCCGGGCGAGGTGGCTCACGCCTGTAATCCTAGCACTCTGGGAGGCCGAGGCAGGCGGATCCCTCCAGGTCAGGAGTTCCAAACCAGCCTGAGCGAGAGCCCCCCCTACTAAAAATAGAAATTAATTGGCCAACTAAAAATATATATACAAAAAATTAGCCAGGCATGGTGGCGCATGCCTGTAGTCCCAGCTACTTGGGAAGCTGAGGCAGTAGGATCACTTGAGCCCAGGAGTTTGAGGTTGCTGTGAGCTAGGCTGATGCCATGGCACTCACTCTAGCCTGGGCACAAAGTGAAACTCTGTCTCAAAAAAAAAAAAAGTTAGGAGAGTTAGGGACTGCATGGAACCTTAGGTGATCCACCAGCTCAAAGATCTGTGCTAAAAATAGGACAGGTTTCAGACCCTCTTATAGAAGTTATAGGGAATACAGGCCTTTTAACTTCCTCAGCTAAAATCCCATAGGTGTGCCACCTAGCCTTCTGCCCAAAACATTAAATTAGGTTTATTCTCAGATCCAAGTTAAAAGCAAAACAAAACCCTAATTCAAGTTTAGAGACATCTCATGCTGTCACGTAATTCTTTGCCATCAAGAGAGAAAAATCGGTCTTTCCTCCTCCCAGCCCTGCCTCTTCAAAAAAGAAAAAAGAAAAAAGAGAGAGAAAGACAGAAGAAATCCTTTACTCCAAGATATAAGAAATATAACATAAAGGCAGGAGCAAGGTAACAATAGTTTAATAAACAAATACAATTTTTTTTTTTTTGAGATAGCATCTCATTCTGTTTCCTGGGCTAGAGTGCACTGGCATCATCATGGCCCACTACAACCCTGAGTTCAAGCGATCCTCCTGCTTCAGCCTTCTGAGCAGCTGGGACTTACAGGCAAGCGCCACCATGCCCAGCTAATTTTAACATTTTTTGTAGAAGACAGGGGTCCTGCTACGTTGCTCAGGCTGGTCTCCTGGGCTCAAGGGATCCTCCTGCCTCATCCTCCCAAAGTGTTGGGATTATAGGTATGAGCCACCACACACAGCCAAATTCTTTGTTTTGATGAGAGGAAGGACTGAGGCAAAAGGACAAAAAATAATAAACCAGGGGTCAAACAAATGTGGCAGACTTCTGAACTTACCTACCTTTTAAAAACAGGCAGGAACAAACAAAAACTATGCATTTAAATGTTCTGGGTTTTGTTTTTTTTTTCTTTGTCATGTAGCTACAAGTCTGTGCATAGTTACAGAAGTTTTTCCCCCTTTCCTTTCTTTTTTTATTTCTACATAGAGAATTGTTAGCCAAGGTATCATTAACTGATTCTACACCATGTGGGTACCACTAAAACTATTTTTAGAGTGCTCTTTCTGAAGCTATCAATTATATTATCTCTATATAAACATTTCTCTTGTCCAGTCTTGTTGGCAACAATCAAAACAGTGTACCAAGTCTCATGATTTGCTCTTCCAAATCCCTATTTAACAACAATCCTAAATATCATCATGTTCAAGGGCACCTTCCTAATGTTTTTGAATGATTCCTTGGCTGCTACTGGACACAGCCCGAATTTTTTACTTCTCACCTCCCCCAGTGGCAAAGATTCTAAGCTTATTAGAACTGGTTTTCAGAAGCAGTTGGAGGGCGTATGGACTCTGGATGCATCATTTCTTCCATCTACTTCAACAATTTCCTCAAATCCCAAAAATGATGTAATGTAAAAGGATTCCAGAACTTCAACAAATATGAAAAAATCCGTGGTATAGTATATTCCACAATATAGCTTTTCAAAAGCTCTCCAACATCATGCTTAATTACAGCTGGAAAAAAACTATATTTTACCCATGAGTTAAAATGAACTGCCTATAAAAGTTTGGGCTGATCAATGTTTTAAATCGGGTAATTAAGAAACGACAATGTTTAAAACACAGTATTTAGAATCAGAAGACCTAGTTTAAATTTGTCTGAACTTAGGAGTTTTGTTTCTTAAGAAAATAATTTAGCCCTTTTAGGCATCAGTTGACTTATTTATTAATATTAGAATATCACAGCCTACACATCCCAGAACTGCTGTAACGAATAATCTGTGTATGAAAACTACCATATGGCCAGGAGCAGTGGCTCACACCTGTAATCCTAGCACTCTGGGAGGCCAAGGCTGGCAGATTGCTCGAGGTCAGGAGTTCGAAACCAGCCTGAGCAAGAGCGAGACCCTGTCTCTACTATAAATAGAAAAGAAATTAATTGGACAACTAATATATAGAGAAAAAATTAGCCAGGCATGGTGGCGCATGCCTGTAGTCACAGCTGCTGGTGAGGTTGAGACAGGATTGGATTGCTTGAGCCCAGGAGTTTGAGGTTGCTGTGAGCTAGGTTGACGCCACGGCACTCACTCTAGCCTGGGCAACAGACTCTGTCTCAAAAAAAAAAAAAAAAACTACCATAAACTATTAAGTGTTATGTAACCATTCTTTTAAAATAACATTATTCAACATATTACTTTGTTAAAAGTTTAAATTTTAATCAAACTCCTTCAATGAAATTATTTTTGTAAACATTAGCTCATCAAATCTTACTTTAAGTTCTATCTCACCTATTTTAGAAATCTACAACAAATGTAAATCAAAATTGCATGTTTGGAAAACTAACAATAGAAATTTGGAATAACTTTCTCTAAAGTTCATAATTTTACATTGCCTTCCATTATTCAAGGAACAGAATTAGTTATAAAAATTAAAAGGAGTTACCCAAGTCTGAAATCTGCTGAGACAACCTATATTCAAATAGAGTCACTGGTTTGCTTTCACTTTGAAATTCAAAGTATATTTCATGATACAGTATTGAAAGTATCGCTTTTATTCTTTTTTTTTTTTCCTGAGACAGAGTCACTCTGTTGCATGTGCCACCATGCCCGGCTAATTTTTTTATATATATACTTTTAGTTGTCCAGCTGATTTCTTTCTAGTTTTTAGGAGAGATAGGATCTCACTCTTGCTCAGGCTGGTCTCGAACTCCTGAGCTCAAACGATGTGCCCTCCTCAGCCTCCCAGAGTGCTAGGATTACAAGTGTGAGCCACCATGCCCAGCCAAAAGTATCACTTCTAAACTTTAAAAAAATTATAGTTCTTTTTTTTTTTTTGAGACAGAGTCTCTCTCTGTTGCCCAGGCTAGAGTGAGTGCTGTGGCATCAGCCTAGCTCACAGCAACCTCAGACTCCTGGGCTCAAGCAATCCGCCTGTCTCAGCCTCCGGAGTAGCTGGGACTACAGGCATGCGCCACCATGCCCGGCTAATTTTTTCTATATATTTTTAGTTGGCCAATTAATTTCTTTCTATTTATAGTAGAGACGGGGTCTCGCTCTTGCTCAGGCTAGTCTCGGCCTCCCAGAGTGCTGGGATTACAGGCGTAAAAATTATAGTTCTTATTGCATTATTCTCCTAAACTTACATTTATAGTACCTAATAAGAATTTTATTTACTTACCTTTATGACCTTTTGCTATATACATACAATACACCCATTTTCCCCTATTTGAATTTTTTTTCTCCAAAGTTATCAGTCAAGTCGCTTTTTGACTAATCCTTTCCAACACTCTATGGCCTCTATTCGGAGACTCTGGGGCTTAAAACAAATCAAATCAAAAGAACTGAGACTCTTATGAAGGTCTGGCAATGCCCCCCTTTCAAGATCCAGACCCTACACAGATCCTGTCCTTGTCTCCACAGCTACCCACACAACAGAGCATACCTTCTCCTGTCATACTCCAGGTTCTGCGTTTAGGAAAGGCAATCAAGATTCCAGACCTTGACCAGAAAATAATTTCTTCCCATGCCAAAGGCCAACTTAGATATAGCTTGGCTGAAGTGACAGGACTCATTTACAACTACTCCAGAGGTTAGCCTCCACATGAGTGTTGCTAGATATGGAGAAACTCATGCTCAAAGGTAAGAGTCTAGTGAGGGGAGCCCAACCTCCATTCTCCCTATAAACTCTGGTCTTCTACCTTCTCCATCCTCTCCAGGATGTGACAAACTTTTTCATTCCCTTACCAACCATCTTGCTCTCTACGTGGGCACCAAGGCCAGATTTCCTCCTCATTCTTCCTCCCTTCACAAAAGATGGCAAGTGGTCCTTCAACTGGCCATATGTTCGATGAACCTGCGTTCCTGAATATTATGGGTAAAGGTATTATCTATAACAACTGTAGCAACTGAGAAAAATAAGCAATTACTCTAACAAAGTCTTTAACCAGATTATAAATATGCAAATAAACTATTTGTGCCTTCAAATGTCTAACATTTTATCCTAAATTAAAATGCACAGGGAACAGAATCTTTAAAAAAGGTAATTGTAAGCTAAGCATATCAATTCTGTTATGTTCAACATCAGTACTTCCTTCTCTGCTCTTTTAAGCTTCTCGTGCACTCTATTCATAACAGCAAACATAATAACCGCTACTTACCCAGGCATTGTTCTAAGTATTCTAAGTGCTTCATAAGCATTGATTCATCTACAGCTCTCAACAATTCTACAAAATAGGTAATACTATTATTTATTTATAAAATGGCAAAACTGAAACATACAGAGGTTACGTGAGTTGCCCAAGTCTGCCCAAAGTGACACTACAAGACTGGAACACAGAGGTCAGGCTCTAGTCTGTTTATTTTTTTAAAACTCCTCTATCATTCTTAATAGTCTGTGTTGTTAATTGTGGTACTACACTGTCTCTTATACTAAATAAATTTATATTAAAATGGCTTATAAACCACTAGAGGGCATGGATAGTGACCATCAACCATCTTTTCCACAGCTACATCCGGTACTGAGCAGAGTCTTAAGGCTCATTGTTGAATTTTCACTGGTATGCCTCTCCCTCCAGACTGCACTCCTCGAGGGTCGGGGAGAAACTGACACTGCATCTCATTCTTCAGGAGTTCATGACACCTAACTGAAAACAGATGAATACTCAGTTCTTGCTCTGGACAGTCATAAATATTTGCCAAATAAATATTCTATTCACAATGTCTTGAACAGAAATGTAAGAATAAGAAGCCTCTGTCTCGAGATAACATAATCAGGGCTACCTCTCCAATCCTAACCTTGAAAGATCTCAAGTCAGTAGTTGCCTTAAGTCATATTTTAAACTTTCTATTAGGCAAATAAGTGGCCCACGGTAAAAGCATTCCATGAACCATAAAAGCTGTCCTTTCCTGGATTAGTACTGCTCCCTTTACCTTTAAGACAGATATTTATAACCCTCCCCCCCTAAAGTTACTCAGCGATAAGTTTGTATATGATTAATTTACTTTAAAAATAATTACTCTTTTTAGAGAATCCTTCTAAATAGTAAATCCTTCTTACTTTACTCAAAACAACCAGAAATCTAAAAATGAAGTTTAGTTTGGGTAAGGGAACCACATTAGGCAATGCTAAGGATTAACTACACAGTATTTAAAAGAGAAACTTCCAACTGTAGCCATCTCTGACAGACTTACACCAGTATTAGACAACGTCAATCTCCACTTCTGGCAGGCCCTGCCCTGCACAGATCGCAATTCTACCACGTTTATCCTCCCAACTCACAATTTCTTGGTTCTCTTGTGTATCCCGTAATCTACATTTAATACATTTTGCACACTCTTCATTCCTAAAATGCATTTCAAACCCTAGGAATTTTTTTTTTTTTTTTTTGAGACAGAGTCTCATTTTATTGCCCAGGCTAGAGTCAGTGCCATGGCGTCAGCCTAGCTCACAGCAACCTCAAACTCCTGGGCTCAAGCAATCCTGCTGCCTCAGCCTCTCAAGTAGCTGGGACTACAGGCATGTGCCACCATGCCCGGCTGATTTTTTTTCTCTATATATTAGTTGGCCAATTAATTTCTTTCTATTTATAGTAGAGATGGGGTCTCGCTCTTGCTCAGGCTGGTCTCGAACTACTGAGCTCAAACAATCCGCCCACCTCGGCCTCCCAGAGAGCTAGGATTACAGGCGTGAGCCACCGCACCCGGCCGGAATTTTTTGATTGGTTACTATTTTGGAATATTAGCATGAACAGAAATTATTTCAAGTTAAGTGCAATTTGAGACTTCTTTCAATATAAATTTGCTTAACTCTCTGTCTTTTCTGTCATCAACCCAAATTATTTTCTGATGCTTAGAAAAGCATATGCAAAATGAAAAATTCCTTTCTAAATATCAATTCCTTCCCGTCACCATCTGGAAACAACGTCAAAAAGTTTCTCTTTTTTAAAATAAAAGAATTGACTCTTTAAAAAAAAAACTTCTATATTTTAATATTTAAGGAAGGCTGGGTGTTTTCTGAGTATTTGCATTAAAGAAATATGTTCTCTAAACCTACTAATTCCTGCCAAGGCCACACCTTCTAACCTTCCCGTAATCCACGAATCACATCGAGGCAATCTAAACTGCTTAGAAGCAAAGTAAAATTACAGGTATGTAATCTCCGCAGAATCAAAACCGGGGTCAGCGAAGCAAGCGGCTGCCCAGGGACGACTCCCCGCCGGCGGCCGAGCCGCACTCGAGAGCAACTCTGAGGAAACACACCTCCCTTCCTCAGAGCCTCTTCCTTCCTCAGGAGTGATGGGGGGGGGCTGCGGAAGACGCTCACAGGGAAAAACACACCCTAAATTCACATTTCAAATTTCTGCCCATTTCAAATTTCTGCCCCACCATTTTCTCCTTCCAGAACAGACGTCCCCAAAACTCCCGAGCCCGCAGGCAATTTGGGGGCGCCGGGAGGGGACAGCGTGGGGCGGAACCCGAGCTAGGGCGTTACGCGGGGCGTCTCTCTTCCCCCGCCGCACGGGGCACCGGCACCCGGCACGCCGTTTCCTCACGGAAGCGCGATTCCCCCCAAAATCACACCCAGGCCCACGGGCCGCCCTCACCCACCCTTCCTCTCCGCCGGCCGGGCCCAGGCCGCCGCCCGCCGCCCGCCCTTCCCTGCCGCTCCCCCGGCCACGGCGAGGCCGGGCCACTCACATCCGTCCGCGTCCTCCTGCAGGTCCTCCTGGAGTAGCGACAGGTCTGCGTGAGGGGAGAAAAAAAGGCCCGCTCAGTGCCCCAGGGCCCGGCGCGACGCCCCCGCCGCCCGCCCTCTCGGCCCGGCGGCGCCTCCCCGCGTCTGGACCCCGCGCCGGCCTCAGCCAGGCCGCCCCTCGGGGCGGCGGCAGAGGGCGGGTGGGCGCGGGGAGCCGCCGTCGCCGCCAGCAGAACAGGGGGCCACATACCCGCCATCTTGTGGTCGCCCCCTCCTCCGCGGCCTCCCGGGGATCCGGGGCTACATGGAGCGGCGCGAGCCGGGGAGCCGGTGGACGCGCGCGGGAGGGGCGGTGAGGAGGAGGGCCGGGCCGGCGGGGGCGCGCGCGCGGGGCGGGCCGAGGGCCCGGGCCTGCCGCGGGCGGCGCGGCTCCCGGACGCCGGGGCTGTCTGCTGCGCCCCGCCCCGCCCCGCCCCGCCTGCCTCTCCGCGCGGCTCCGGGGCGGCCGGTGCTCCGGCCTCCCGCCTCCCCGGCTCGCGGCCTGGCCCGGCCCGGCCCGGCGGCGCACGCTCACACCCTCGGCCGGAGGCGCCCTCTCGCCGAGCGCTGCGGGCGGGGGCGCGCAAGCAACCGCCGGCCGGGACCCCGCGGCGTGTGCCGGAACCCGGCCAGGCGGGGCCTCCCGCGGCCCGGCCGCTTTATTGGGTCACCGGCCTCGCCCACCGCCTCGTCGCCACAGCCTTCTCGGAGGGCGCGTCGCTCGCCGCCCGCGCCCCCTCCCCAGGCCCGCACGTACGTCGTCGGAGATCCGAGGCCGGGGGCGGCTCCCGAGGTCGGTTGGGCCTGAGGTCCCACCTCCGGTCAGAGGAGGCGCCGCCTCCCCACCCGGCTGGGGCCCTCGCCCCGTGGCTGCTGACAAAGCCCAGGGCCCAGCTGGAGGGTAGTTGAGTGACAAAGTCATGTTGCCTAGCCAGTTTTCTCATACAGAACGTTTAAGACTTAGGCACAAGGTTTTTACCCCCACGTCCTGCTAAGCCTGAGCTGACAACGCGGGAAACTCATCAGCAAGAGCGTTGGCAGGCCTGGGGTCAGGTCTGGATTGGGCCATTTAGTGGCTGCGTGACCCATTTGTAGAATGATAACTGCCTCTTTGGGGGTGGTTATTGGGATGAAATGAAGAATGTAAGGAACCTAGAACAGAATGGTACTCGGTATCTAAGAGGTGCTGGGTGAGGGTGCCTATGATTAGTTCTTTTCTACCTTTTAAGTACTTTTGGCAGCACTTGAGGCGCTCAAGTCTGTATCACGGATTTTATTGTTCTGTTTGAGTTAAGCGATTAGCTCAAGCTCCCAAGTACAAAGTGGGGCCAAACTCAGGTTTTCAGACTCCGTATCATTGTCCTATCTCCATGACTAGTCTACGTCCAGCTCCACCCAAGGCCTCCAAAGTGGTGGTCTCCTAAAAGTGGAGAACAAAATACCAACTTGTCTAACTGATGCCACATTAGGAGTCTGGTGTCATAGAAAGGAGACAGAATTCTAAATAGTTAATCAGCTTGTTTCTTTCTACATCGTAGTCTTAACCAAGGACAGTGTATTTAATGCCATTCAGGAATCAGAGACTAAGGAATCAGATCCTCTGAAACTCATAAATCTGTGTAATAAAATGGGTTCCACATAGTTATTCCAAAAAATTCCCTCTCAGATGTTACTTGCAAGATGGAACATAGACTACATTGTATGTATTGAATTTCTGGGAGTAATAAAAATCAGAATAGACTCTCTAACTCCCAAGTATATGTCTTGTTTTCTCAAATACAAAATAATTAAAACTAAAGGCCAAATTTTCATGTCATAGTTCTTTCCTTCCCTTGCATAATGCCCTTATGTGAATTCAGCTGATACTAACTCTCAAAATGACAAGGAGTTAGAAATTCACAAACTATCAACAGAAACCAGTCCCAACTGACTCAAACCATGAGAGTTTTGCCCTGCTATGCTACTTACCTTGCCAACACCTACCACTTCAGCAATTCTGGGTAAAAAGAGGAGGAAAGAGCCGAATCAGCTCTTTACATTAACTGGTGATCTCACTGCAATAACGCAAAATCTACAGAGCACCCACTATGCTTCAGCCACTGGGCATGCTAACACGGAGAAAGTATCTTGATGGTCTACCCAGTACAGTTAGATTTAGCATTCTCAGTGATCATGATGAAATAGAGATTATGTACCAAATCCTAGCCTAGGATATGGAATGACTACTTTTGCCTTTGGTCGCTAGACCTCAATTAAGTTTTATCTCTGGGAAGGACAGCAAAGGAAAAAGATCTGTGTTATTTTTCCATATTGTTCAAGAGCTATGCATATGGTTATCACCTTAGCCAAATTACACATTACAACAGATCCCTTTAAGCAGCAGGGTTTTAAGATGTTTCAGTAAGGGTAATGTTTATTCACGGTTCAGTACAAGTACATGTTTTTTACATTTGATTTTCTCTCATTGTCTACTCCTTTCTGAGAGATAAGATACATGGTTTTTAAACCAGTACTTATAAACTGTACTCTGTTCCCTCCTTACAAAAAGTTATATTTAAACAAAAAATAGCAAGTAGTGTTCTACATACCTTTAACCCCATTTCACTTACAGTGTAGCCTGTGGATAGCAGAAGCTGTGTGTTTAGTGGTCAGAACTTAATGCAAGTTCTGAATTCTTACCTTGCTCTGCCACTGAAATCTGTAAAATGGGAGTGTCACAAGTTAATTTTTTAAAAGCAACATCCAACTGTGTGACTACTAAGGCCAGAATATTGAAGAATAAATCCTCTTGGAAATGATAATGAAAACATTTATTAGCGGCCAAGGAGCCTTGGAAATTAATGCATCTCGCTCTTCAAATACAAAGATAAAAATATCATGAGGAAAATATTGCTAATAAAAAACCAAAGACCCACCTGACATTGCTTGACACCATCCCATTTATAAATTTTTGTATTGGTGATTGAACCATTTACTTTTTTATTTAGAATCATTCCTGAAGCTGAAAGTATATAGACTTATCAGTCACTGTTTTAAATGATGAAAAAAGAATCACTTTGAAAATGGAGAAGTACTTATATGATAAAAGTGCTTTTTAAATAAGATTTTAGCATTAATTTTCATTAATCTCTGGTTTTTTGGAGCCAGACTAATGAGATGTCCCTCATAGACTGACATTTTCAATAAGAAGGACAATTTTTTTAATTGTCAATCTCTTACCTAAAGCCTCCTATACATTTATGCAAATTGTATATAGTTAAATATTTGTGTGAAATTTTTCTTGTCCTCCTCTCTGCTTCTAGCCCTTTTAAAGCTGCCTGTCAAGGTGACATTCTAAAATGTGAAATCTTAGCCTTTTCTAGAGCTTTTATAGTTTGGTTTTGTTTTTCAAAGACCCTTGATCTCTTTTTATTCATATCAGCTAAAGATACATTTTGTTACACCATTCCTTTTTTTTTTTTTTTTTTTTTTTTTTTGAGACAGAGTCTCGCTTTGTTTCCCAGGCTACAGTGAGTGCCATGGTGTCAGCCTAGCTCACAGCAACCTCAAACTCCTGGGCTCAAGCGATCCTCCTGCCTCAGCCTCCCAAGTAGCTGGGACTACAGGCATGCGCCACCATGCCCGGCTAATTTTTTTCTATATATATTTTTAATTGGCCAATTAATTTCTTTCTATTTATAGTAGAGACAGGGTCTCGCTCTTGCTCAGGCTGGTTTCGAACTCCTGACCTCAAGCAATCCGCCTGCCTCGGCCTCCTGTTAGGTTTGTTGTTAGGATTACAGGTGTGAGCCACCGGGCAGGCCTTGTTACAACATTCTTTAAGGAAAAAAAAGAAAGAAAGAATAGAAGGGAAAAAATATCTACAGAACTGAGCTCCGCCAAGTTCTCTCTTGTGTGGGTTTTTCTTTCTCCATTTACAGAAGTTGAAGGTCCCTAGAATGCAGCAGAACACCCCCTCTGTCCCACTCTCATCAGCCACAGCTCCAAGTTTCTTGGTGTAAGTTTTTCTGAACAAAACAGTTCATCCTGCTAGAATCCCTACTGTAAACAATGTACAAGGGAAAATAAACCTCTGTTTCTCATGTTAAATACTCCAATGCTTTTCCCAGTGCTCCAGGTTAGTAGAGCCAAAAGGATTCTCCACTGAGGAACTGTACAGTTATTCCAGCTGAGGTACAACATCCTATACAATTTGTTCCACGTGTTTTAATTTTATTTATAAAACTAAGACGTGGCTGGGGGCGGTGGCTCATGCCTGTAATCTCAGCACTCTGGGAGGCCGAGGCGGGCAGATTACTCAAGGTCAGGAGTACAAAACCAGCCTGAGCAAGAGTGAGACCCCGTCTCTACTAAAAATAGAAAGAAATTAATCGGCAAACTAAAAATATATAGAAAAAGTTAGCTGGGCGTCGTGGCACATGCCTGTAGTCCCAGCTACTCGGGAGGCTGACGCAGGAGGATTGCTTGAGCCCAAGAGTTTGAGGTTGCTGTGAGCTAGGCTGATGCCACAGCACTCTAGCCCGGGCAACAGAGTGAGACTCTGTCTCAAAGAAAAAAACAAAAACAAAAAACTAAGTGTAAATGGTGAGCAGTAAATGGATTGAAACATCAGTGGTGGATTTTCTTTATGTCTTTCTTGTAGAATTCAGAAAGCATAAATTGCAATCACATTCAAAGCAATGTGGAAGAGCTTACCACAATGTCTGGCATACTGCTGAGGAAATGTTTATTATTTATAATGTTTACTATTTTAAATGTTTAAATGTTTATTATTCTGAATCAAAATGGATGAGTCACACTGCACCAAGAAAAAACCAAAGTAAACCACGGATCAGTTTGGTAGTTAAACTATATCTTGATTCTAATGTCCCTTCCCACTTATACTGTTCTGTGGTTCTATGATTCAGAAGAAATTGCTTCCATTCTAATTTCACTTTTGTGTAATTCTTTGTAATAAAATTACTTGTGTCCCTGGTCCTTGATTTCTTCATTTGGTAAGAAAAATATTAGCACAATGATAGAATTCATATGCCAGATAGCTAATACATTTTTAAACTTTTTACTTTAAAATAATTATAGATTTACAGAAATTACAAAAAATGTACGAGGAAGTCCTGGGTCCTCTTCACCCAGTTCCCCCAATGGTAATATGGTATATTTGAAATATTTTTTGAGATACGTGTGCCAAGAATTTTGCTAAGTGGTTTTATGTACTTTCTGACTTAATTCTTAAAATAGCCCTGTGAAACAGGTGTTGATATTACCATTTTAAAAATTAAAGGAAGCAAAGCTCAGAAAGGTTAAGTATTTTAACAAAAGTCAGAAGCAAATAGGGGAAGTAGAAATCAAACATTGGAATCCTGATTGTAAATAATGGTGATAGAGCTTGTATATCATCATGTTCACAGCTTTTCCACTAAAATGGTCCCTCAGCCAACTTCCCTAGCATCAGGAGAGCTGCTAGTCCTTCAACACGTATGTTCGTGTCATCTCTAATTCCATCAAGGCCATCACTATTCCCTGCTGATTTGTCACTAAAATGTTTTAAGAGTTACCCTTTCACTCTGTTTCTCACCCAAAATCCTGACCAAGGCATTAACCATTTCAAAACCAGACTAGCAACTTTTTAACTAACCTAATTCAATTTATTCTAGTCAATGACACAAAAATTATCTTCTTGTATAATATTATGGTCATAACAATTCTGTGAAGATCCTGATCATATGGCTTAATATCCCCTCATACCAGTGTCATTGTAGCTCACTGCGACCTCACACTCCTGGGCTGGAGCGATCCTCCTGCCTCAGCTTCCCGAGTAGCTGGGACTACAGGCATGCCACAGGACACCTGGCTAATTTTAGTAGAGACAGGGTCTCACTCTTGCTCAGGCTGGCCTTGAAATCCTGAGCTCAAGGGATCCTGCTGCCTTGGCCTCCCAGAGTGCTAGATTATAGGCGTGAGCCACTACGCCGGCTAGAAGTGATTTCTCAAACAGACACATAGCACTGACTGTGCAGGAAAAGATAAATTGTACGATATTAAAATTAAGAAGTTCTGTTATGCAAAGACATTATTAAGAGAGTGAAAACACGAGCTATAAAGAGGAAGACATCTGCAACACACATAAATGGAAAAGGCTTATATTCAGAATATACAATGAATTATAAATCAATAAGAAAAGGGCAGACAACCCCATGGGCAAATGGGCAACACACACGAGTAGGCATTTCATAGAAGAGAATATCCATGTGGCTAATAAATATATGAAAAGGTGCTTGACTCAATTCTCATCAGGAAAATATAAATTAAAGCCATAATGAGATAACACACCCACCAGAATAGCAAAAAATTTAAAAGTCAGACAATACCAACTATTGTTGAGGATGTGTAGTCTATTAGTTTTCTGTTGATGCTGTAATAAATTAACCTGACTTAGTGGCTTAAAACAACTCAAATATGTTATCTTACAGTTCTGTAGGTCAGAAGCCTGACATGGATCTTGCTGGGCTAAAGTGCAGGTGTCTGCAGGACTGCATTCCTTTCTGGAAACTGAGAGAGAATCTATTTCCTTGCTTTTTCCAGCTTCTAGGTATCTCTACTTCTTTGGCTCATGGGTCCTTCCTCCATCTCAAAGTGGGTAACGTTGCATCTCTCTGACCATTCCTCCATAGTCACAGCACCCTGTGACTCTCTTCTACTCTCTGCCACTTTTAAGGACTTTATGATTACATTGGGCTCACCTGTATAAATCAGGATACTCTGCCCATCTCAAGAACCTTAACTGAATCACAGCTGCAAAGTCCCTTTTGCCATGTAAGTAACATATTCACAGGTTCCTGGGATTAGAACATAGACTTTATTTTTTAATAAGCATTTCTCCAAGGAAGATATACAAATGGCCAATAAGTACATGAAAAGATGTGCAGTATCACTAATTATGAGGGAATGCAAATCAAAACCACAATGAGATATCACTTCATACCTTCACTCAATAGGATGACTACTATAAAAAACAAAGTAACAAGTGTGGTAAGGATGTTGAAAAATCAGAAAATTTGTGCATTGCTGGTGGGAATATAAAATGGCACAGCTGCTGTGGAAGACAATCTGGTGGTTCCTCAAAAGATTAAACATAGAGTTGCCATATGATCCAGCAAGTTCACTTCTGGCTACATACTCAGAAGAAGTGAAAGAAGGAACTTGAACAGATATTTGTACACTCATGTTCACAGCAGCATTATTCACAATAGGCAAAAGGTGGAAACGACCCACATGTCCATTGATGGATGAATGGATAAACAATGTGATCTATCAATACAATGAACTGTGACTCAACCTTAAAAAGGAAAAAAATTATGGCACATGGTACATCATGGATGAACCTTGAGGACATATGCTCAAGGTTAGCACTCAAGGACAGTGCTAAATGAAATAATCCAGCCACAGAAGGACAAATAGCGTGTGACTCCACTCATATGAGGCCCTAGACTAGCCAAATTTATGAAGACAGAAAGCATGATGGTTGCCAAGGGCTGTGGGGAGTGGGTAGTGGGGGTTAGTGTTTAATGGATATAGACTTTCAGTTGGGGAAGATGAAACAGTTTCATCTAGAACAGGCACACTCCTTTAAGTGACCTAAGGCTGGGAAATCCAGGGGGACACAGGCTGTATCCATACCAGAGACTTCAATGCAGATCCCAAGGTCAGCAGCTGAGCTATGCGCAAAGGACAAGACCAAATGGGTTGTAACTGGATTAAGGGTTAGAGGGAGTTAAATCAGGAACTGGCAGGAAATGGTAGATGGAAATGGTGACAAGCCTGACTGTGTCTGGGGTTTGTGTCATTGTGTTATCTCACTGTATGACTTTTTCCTTAATCCTAGAAACAGAAGAAACTGAGATCAACCCTCGGAACACAGCTGCGGTGTTGTGTGGGAAAAGGGGCTAATCAAATATTCAGTTGGTCAGGCCTGCCTGAAAGACTTCACTTACTTGCTGTGGTCCTGTATTGAGATATGGTCCACCTTGGTGATGGCAGGGCTGCTCACAGTTGGTCCAACTGGAAAAGCACGTAGACCACCTGGCAACTGCTGGCACATAACCGTACACACATGCACTGGGGAGCCATGCTGGCTGAAGGCTTTACGGGTCCCCCACAGGAAAGCTTGAAGCCGGAGCCCATCCCGGTGCAGTCTCCCATCCTCTGCTTGAAGCTGCAATGCCACTGGTTTCCCTAGTCTTCATCCCCATAGCTTGCATCTGGACTCTTTCTCTGTCTTACCTCTGGGTGTCTGGTCCGTCAGACAGTTTTCTTGACTTTGTAAATCAGCTCTTGAGGATGCTGTGTCTTGGGTCTGTGCGAGCCTCCGGACTCAGCCTCGGAAACACCACAAACCCATCCAGAGCGGCATGACAGTGGCCCTAGTCATCTTTTCAAAACAGGGGTTAGCATTGCTCTTGTTAAATCTTGTTAAAGAGCACCGATGCTCTCTGGAGATATGAAAGGACAAATAAACCTTCATTTTTATCTCAATTTTCAGGAAGTCCTGGCCTCTGATGCAGGCAAATGTCCAAGGAACCAGGCTTATTACATAAATTTTATTCATCCATGCAGGAAAACATTTATTGAGTGCTTTCCATATACTCCAACATTAGGGTTCTATAGGAAAAAAAATTATTCTGTGAGCTCACAGTCTGGAAACAATAAAGGTAAATAAAAGAATTGTAACAAAAAGGCTTTAAGGGCTCTGACGAAAGGAAGGAGAGGGTGCTCTGGTGTCAATGGAAAAAAGCCAAACTCTGCAAAATAATGTTAAAGAGATTTATTCTGACCCAAATTTGAGGACCATGATCCGGAGCCACTGCCAAGAGGCCTTGGGCAAGTGGACTCGCTGTGGCTGGGTTACAGTTTGGTTTTATGCATTTTCAGAGAGACAGGGGTTACAGGCAAGTCACAAATCAATACATGAGAGGCATACATTGGTTTGGCCCAAAAAGGTGGGACATGGGGCCTTACAGGTTGTAGATGGGTTTAAAGATTCTTTGGATTGTAATTGGCTGAAGACTTGAAGCTTTGTCTAAAGGCTTGGAATGTTTTAACATAAACTGTTTACCAGAGATAAGCCGCCATTTGTTGCATAAATTGAGGACCTGCAGGTTTTTCTTGCATACACTTAGGCCTGTTAATGGGTTACAAAGGAAGTCTCCAAGAAGGGAGGGGGGCATGATAAGGCATGTCTGACCTCCCTTCTCCAGGCAGGCAACTTTGCCCTAGGATATTCCTTATTATTTTATTTTATTTTTTATTTTATTTGTTGAGACAGTCTTGCTTTGTTGCCCAGGCTAGAGTGAGTGCCATGGCGTCAGCCTAGCTCACTGCAACCTCAAACACCTGGGCTCAAGCAATCCTGCTGCCTCAGCCTCCCGAGTAGCTGGGACTACAGGCATGTGCCACCATGCCCGGCTAATTTTTTCTATATATATTAGTTGGCCAATTAATTTTTTTCTATTTATAGTAGAAATGGGGTCTCGCTCTTGCTCAGGCTGGTTTTGAACTCCTGACCTTGAACGATCCACCCGCCTCGGCCTCCCAGAGTGCTAGGATTACAGGCGTGAGCCACCACGCCTGTCCTGTCCTAGGATATTCCTTTGGCCAAAAGGGGGTCCATTCAGTCAGCCAGTCGTGGGGCGGTGGTGAGCATTTTAGTTCACACTGGGAACACACAGGATGAATCTGAAAAGACTGTGTAAGGTACTGGGCTATAAGGAACAGACATCTTCCAGCTTCTGCTTACTGCTTAATTGCCTACCACAAGGCATCATGAGTATATTATGGGATGCAGAGGAGAAAGACAAAGAGAGCGGAAACCTGAGCCTCTCAGCTAGGACCTGGAACAGGTTAGGGCCTATCAGGAGCCCTAACTGAAGTAATAAAAAATAAAAAAATCACTGTGGGGGTGGATGCTTGACCAGTATGTAGGTAGCAAAGTTATAAAAGGTGCCTGGCACACAAAGGAGGGTCCCTGCCCGAAGAAGAGGCCACCGCGCTGGCACTCTGGGGGCTCGGACCCTAGCTCGAGCTAGACCATAAAACTCCTTTTGGTAATTACAGCCTCGGTGACTCTGTCTCTCTGTCCTGCGGCCTTGCGAATCCCGAGTATAACAACTGGGCAGACAAAATACTTGGTCAGAGGTCCTAAGAGAAACACATTGTCTTTTGTAAACGCTGAGCACCTCATAGCAGGTATCAGATTGCTGTGTCCGCCATACGGATGAAATTGAAGGGAGAGGTGTCAGCACTGGCCTGTATGTGCAGGTGGTGGGGTTATGATCACAACACATCAGCGATGACGTGGCCTAGCCCACTATCATCCGTTTGCAGGCTCCCAGTTGTCCCAGAGTCTTGCCTTTAGCTCCCCACCCTCTGTGCCAAGCCCAAGGTCAGCTCAAACACAGAGACTAGAGGGTTTGGAGACCAATGAGATACTAGTGTTGGTTGCCTCGACCTTCAGCTTTGCCATGAGATTCTCCTGAAACCCCTGGGGTTGGTGTCATTAATCACAAAACAACTGTACATCAGTGAGGCAAGGGCTGTGGTTGCCCCCATTTAACAGATAAGGGGACCACACGTGACTAGCCTGAGGTCTTGATGGCCACCTTATCTGGATCCTGAAGTGCAGCTAGAATTGGCAACTCCCCCAGAAGAGTATTGTCCGGTTGCATGAAGGAAGTGTCACATCCTCCTGCTTCTCTCCACAAACAAGACACTGAAAATACCAACCTTTCGGGTTTCCCCAAAATTATAAGCTCGGACATCAACAGAAGGCTATAGCTGCAGCAAAAATTATACAGTTTTCTGGAGTCACAGGCACTCAACCTTTCTGAACAGGGGGTAGGGAGGTAACTGAAAATTCCAAGTCTGATTCAGATAAGCAAATAGCACAAAGACAGGAAAGGCTCCGACAGCTACCTGAAGGTTGCCTTGGTGCCACATGGCGGGTTTCCGTCTGTGCAGGTGGTGTGGGTGTATGCTGGGCTGTCAAGAGCTATAGAGACTCGGTTTCCAATCACTGCTCCCCACTTATTTAAAGAATCACTCTTTTTTTTTTTTTTTGAGACAGAGTCTCACTTTATTGCCCAGGCTAGAGTCAGTGCCGTGGTGTCAGCCTAGCTCACAGCAACCTCAAACTCCTGGGCTCAAACGATCCTTCTGCCTCAGCCTCCTGAGTAGCTGGGACTACAGGCATGTGCCACCATGCCCGGCTAATTTTTTCTATATATATTAGTTGGCCAATTAATTTCTTTCTATTTATAGTAGAGATGGGGTCTCGCTCTTGCTCAGGCTGGTCTCGAACTCCTGAGCTCAAACGATCCGCCCACCTCGGCCTCCCAGAGAGCTAGGATTACAGGCTTGAGCCACCGCGCCCGGCCTAAAGAATCACTCTTGCACTTTATTTTGCTCAGCTGTAAAATGGGAATAGTGCTGTTAGTTGGGTGGCTGTGATAATTAGATGTCTTGATTTAGGGAAACGATCACATGGTACCTGAGGCCCACAGCAAGTGCTCAGTAAATGTTAGTCCACTTCATCTCCTGTTTCTGTTCCCTCCCGGTGTTTACAGTGTGGCACTGTTGTTACAGCGTTACTCCCAGGGTTACAGAGTGACCCAGAACACCGGGATCTGCGACCAGATCAGCAAGCCTGCTGCCCGGCCACTGCGCCACTTCCTCATTATCTATTACCGGGCACCAATTACAGAGACCACGTCATAAATATGACTGCATTCAGAAAAGCCAAGTGCCCAATAAAATTATACTTCCTTTTCATTCTATAGTTTATAAATACTCTTTAGAAGTTATCTCATTTGTTAATCAGAATCTCCTGAGATCAAAGGGCAGGTGTCAGTCCCACTTCCCTGGCAATGGGACTGAAGCTTCAAACAGGTAGAAACTTCGGTTAGGTAGTATGAGTGGTCGGCGGCTGATTCAGGACCCAAACTAGGTCTTCTCACTCAGTCAGAAGTTTTAGAGTAGGTACTTTATTTTATAGTAGGTACAAACATTTTTAAGTAAAGATTTGGACAACACTGAAGAAAAAAGGAAACAAAGAAGGCTTGAATTTCTTTTTCCCCCTTGGGCCAGGAATACTGTGTTGAGAAGAAGCCTTGAATTTTAAATAAGTCTCATTTTAAATTTACTTTCAATCTGTGTTAACGTACATGAACTCATTTGTGTGTGTGTGTGTGTGTGTGTGTGTATTCAGTGTGATTCCCTCCACCTCTTATTCTGCATAACCATTTCCATGGTTTACAGAGTTTTCCTGTAATGAATTTACAGAGATTTCCTGTAATGGAATTCTCCGGAGGCCCTAGTTGGTTGCCTGTCTATAGGTGTGCCTTCGGGGAGTCCTAGTTGAACAGGATGAACAGATTTTCTCTGAGTTCATTTCAGTTAATCCACAAACGCTGACACACAGTCACACCTTCCTGTGAAGTCTGTTGAAATGGTGCACCTGGTGTTTCTCTGCAGCTCTGTTCTCACAACTAACAGACATGGATTGGAGCTTGCCACTTCTTCCCTGTGTTCGGCCCTCCATCTGTGGCTGCTCTGCCACAAATATTCAAGTCTGCCTGCCTTTGTCTAGAGGACTAGTAAAAGAATGGGTGAACACTTCTGTAGCATATTTATTTAAATTGTATTTGATGACTAAAGAGATGATGTTTATTTAAGGACAAGTATCATATTTGGACAAGTGTCAGTCACATTGAGAAAATTATATAATTGGCATGCTTTCATTTGCTATGAATTGAATCAACTCCCTTGGGTTAGGGAGCTGAGCTGCCTACTGAGTGAGTTGCATAATACATATATCAGTGTTCTCAAACTGTAGCATGCTTCAGAATCCCCTAGAGGCCTTTAATATTTTTTATTGATACATAATAATTGTGCAAATTTATGGGGCACATGTGATATTTTGATACATGCATACATTGTATAATGATCAAATCAGGGTATTTAGGATGTCCATTTCCGCAAACATTTATCATCTCTTTGTGCTGGAAAGATTTCAAATCTTCTCTTCTAGCTATTTTGAATTATATAATAAATTACTGCCAACCGTATTCATCCTACTGTGCTATGGAACACTAGAACATATTCCTTCCATCTAACTGTATGTTTGCACCCATTAACCAACCTCTCTTACCCCCTCTCCTCCTAGCCTCTGGTAGCTATCAGTCTACTCCCCAGAGAGCTTTTCAAAACAGACTGCTGGGCCACAGGCTTAGAATTTCTGGTTCCACAGGTCTCGTGTGGGGCCTGAGAATTTGCATTCTGACAAGTTCCCAGGTGCTGCAGAGGCTGCTGGCCTAGAGGTCACACCTTGAAGGCCCCTGATATATACAAAGTTTATGGTGAAAGCATGTACTAATCTCACAGATTTGCATTAAATAATTTCTTTTCAAATTTCTTCTTCATTAGAACACATATTGCAATTCAATGAAATGGTTTTAAAAATATAAGTGGTGGCACCTTGAGAGAGATTTTCAGCAACTTATGTAGTGAGAATCCATGATTGTTTCCCAAGAAGACACCTTTGTATTGAAATAAAAACAAGCAATGCTGCAGGAGGTCCGTGTTGTGAATCCCTCCAGACCCTGCTAAACAGACGACTGAGATGGGATCAGGCTGGAAAGAGGCTCTCAGGGTCTGCCCAAGGCAGCATGGCCAAGCCCTCTATAATGAGCAACAGCCATGGCAGCGTTACATTGAGAACATAAAATAGATGACAAAGACAGCAACAGTTATCATGTGGTTTTTCTGATCCTCTCTCCTTCTCTGCAGGGGAGGAGTAAAGAAATCTTGGTTTTTAAAAAATCGAAGAACAATGATATTGATCTTTCTGGTAAGGTTCAAGTGAGAGGCACACATTATCTGCACTGAATCAATTGTTTGCAGGTGGTGTCTTAAGTCAAGGGAGGGAGAAGAATTCCCAGGAAAATCCCTGAGGCTGCCTGCCTTGCCTCTGATTAAAAGCCTTTCCTAAGAATCCTACATGCAAACGAAGGGGCTGGGCTATTTGCTATTAAAATAAAATGAGCGGCTTACTAATCTGCCCCTAAACACAGAACAGGAAGTATGGAATTGAAAGAGCAGCTGGGGCCCATCCCTATCTCTGCCACCTACTAGCCGTGGCATTTTGACTTCATTTATCCATTAATTTAAAAAACAAATAATTAGTAAGGGCTCATTACCTGCCAGGTTCATAGCTGACAAAAAGGACTGTAGATTCCATTGTGAAATGGGGATCATGCTAACCTACCTTCCTGCTGGCGGCCAGATGTGCCTGGAACTCCTCCAGGGCTCTGCGGTCTGAAGTGCTTGCATCTCACCACATCTCTCCTGCAGGAGTTAGCCTATCCTACACCGTGTTCCAGTGCTGGCGGCCATCCCTCAGTGGGACCCTCCTGCATTTAGAGTGTTCTGTGAACCAGAGGAAATAGAAAGTGAAAAAGTGCCTGGAAACTGCTTTGTTGGCTTCAAGGCACCAAACACTAGAACTTCCTTGTGCACCAAGACAGCCACAGGCAGTGCTATGCATGTTGTAAATGTCATCTTATTTCACTTTTGTCTTTGCTTTTTACAATAAATCAGGTTGGCAATATTATTAATATAAAATTAAAACTCTTTTTGTAGTGCCCACGAAGCCCCTAACAAGGTACCCTACACAGAGTACTGAATTGAACCAAGCACCCTCCAATCTATTGCTTTGGAGCAGTTGTCAAAAGGAACTCGAACTGTTTTTAAGGACTACCTAATAATTTTCTGTCCTGTGGCATATCTTCCTCCCCTAATTTTTAGAACAAAAAAATATATACCTTTTGAATTAAGCATGGAGCAAACATCTTCCATCTCATGCTGACTCAATCTTTAGAAGTAAAATTACAATTTATTTCCATAAAAAAGAAAACACTTATTGAGGTATGATTAAGGAGAAAGATATGAAAAGGCAAATTCTTAAATTCTAGAAATTGTATCTTTTTAGTAAATTCTGGTCAACTCAGCTGATTGTAGAATAGTTATAATAAAGCCAGGCCACGGGTTTAATGCCTTTATAGGGCCCATGGTATGCATTAGCTAGAGATTACTCTACCCCACGCAGCTGATGGTCACCAAAGAGGCCAGGCAAGGACTCAAGGATGCAGCTGTGCAGACCTGTCATGAATGTTTGAAAAAGGACCAAAGTTCCTTCTGGTGGCAGATTAGTAGCATTTGTTTCTATTCTGATAAGAAGAGCTTTATTTCTTTATTATATAAAGTGATTAAGACATAAATAGTCCTAAGATAGCCAATAGGTTATTCAGTATTGTAGATAAAGCAACAAGAGGTAGAAAGTCCTTCTGATATGAGAATCTATAAGCACTAAAGCCTGCCGGAGCATGTCCAAAGTCTTTATTTTTATTTTATTTTTTTTTTTTTTTGAGACAGAGTCTCACTTTATTGCCCAGGCTAGAGTGAGTGCCATGGCGTCAGCCTAGCTCACAGCAACCTCAAACTCCTGGGCTCAAGCAATCCTTCTGCCTCAGCCTCCCAAGTAGCTGGGACCACAGGCATGCGCCACCATGCCCGGCTCATTTTTTCTATATATATTAGTTGGCCAATTAATTTCTTTCTATTTATAGTAGAGATGGGGTCTCGCTCTTGCTCAGGCTGGTCTCGAACTCCTGAGCTCAAAGGATCCGCCCACCTCGGCCTCCCAGAGAGCTAGGATTACAGGCTTGAGCCACCGAGCCCGGCCTCAAAGTCTTTATTGATAATGTATTTCCTGGCTTCTCCATTTCCCAAACCACTGACAAAGATAAATGGACAATTATTATTGGTAACATTTCTCTATAGAACAATCTGTGTGATAAGGTGGGGAAAGAAGATGTTAAACCTGAATAGAATCAAGTTTTAAACCTTAACTTCCAATTTACTGGAAATATAGGGGTTAGAGGAGCAAGTTAAACAGCATCTGGAGAACACAGATAATTCTAGAACATGGAAGATTAAACAGGACAGTAGGTTGCTTCAGTAAATCAATGTTGAGATTAAAAGCATGGGAGAGGAGTACTGTTCTAGATTAAAATAAAATACTGTTCTAGATTAAAATAACCAAATGTAAGACATAGTACTCCACTGGATTTTGATTTTAACAACCAGCTGTCAAAGACAATTTTGGTGAAACTGGGAAAATTTGAATATAGGATGGGTATTAGTTGATGAGAAGGGAATGATTATTAATTAGGTTTGGTGCAATAATGCTACTATAGTTATATTAGAAAATGTTTTTTATTTTTCAGAGGTGCATTCTGAGTATTTAAGGGTAAAATGACATAACTATAATATAAAAGTTTTAAGCAAAAACCCCACAAAACAAAGAAAAAAATAGGAAGCAAGCAAGTTGAATATTAATGGTTAAATCTAGGTAATGGGTAGAATTCATTATACTGTACTTTTCTGATGTTTGAACTTTTTGAAATAAAAGATTAAAAGTAAGATTTCAAATTTATGTCTAAACAATTTCCTAGTTTCTCATTTATCATTAGCTGTAGGAATCTGCATAAGTCATTTAAATTCTCTGGGCCTCTGATTCCTCCTTTGTAAAGTGGTGATGATAACAGTAAATTCAAAGTTGTATGAAGACTCAATAATCTGTAAAAATGCTTTGTAAATGGATAAAGCTCATGTTTTTCTTCTTATTATTTGTATACATTGCTTTTTAAAGTCTAGAAATAAACTCTGTATTGCAAAGAAATGTTAATATATCATCTCTCAAAGTGATATAGATACTTGGATTAGTCAGGGTTCTCCAGAGAAACAGAACTTAAAGGAGATAGATAGATAAATAGCTAGCTATTATAGCTTTTAAGGAATTAGTTCATGTGATTTGGCAAGTCCAAAATCTACAGAGTAGGGGCGGGCTAGAGTTCCAGGGAAGAGATGCTATGGCTTTTCAAGTCTGAAGGTCAAGTCCCTCCTGTTTAAGGCAGGTCAGTCTTTTTCTATTAAGGCCTTTAACTACTTGCATGAGGCCCACCCCCTTTACAGAGAGGGTGATCTGCTTTACTCAAAAGTCTACTGATTTAAATATTAATTTCATCTAAAAAATACCTTCACAGAAACATCTAGGGTAATGTTTGATCAAATATCAAATATGACCAAATACGAGTACTATGCCTGAGCAAGGTTGACACATAAAATTAACCATCACATGACCAAGAAACGTTTATGTAAATTCATAGTTATATTGTTGGATTCTGACAGAATATTATTGTTAGAGCAAACATTAGACTGGGACATGCAATTTTAAAAATATATAAGCCTAAAACCTGTAAGAATAATGTTCCCCATTTGTGTGTTAAGGTCTATTAGATTATACTCACCTTATAATATCTGTTATTTAAGTTATAACCCCAGGATGATACACAAAATCATTGCATTTTTTTTTCTAGAAAAGCTTATATCTACTTGGTTCCTCAAATAACATTTTACTATATTATTATTTAAATCACTCAAGAAAAAAAATATTTAACAGTGATAAAGTCATATTCTCTGAGAAAATTCATTAATTCTATTTTTTTTTGTAACAGAGATATTGTAAATGGATAGAAACTAGTGCCTTTTCTTTGCTACAACTGGAAGCAGTACACTGATACCCTCTCTGGGGCAGCTCCTTCCACAGCTCCTGGAGTTAGGGTGAGGATTAGATGGAACAATGTATTAAAGTTCCCAGCAAAATACCCCACACAGGGTAGCCACTGTCCAAATATTAGTTTCCCTTGTTTATTCTAAGGAATTTAAAATTACATATGGAAAATTTGAATGGCTATGTAGATGGGAATTTTCATGAATCAGACAAAATTCTGCTATTACAGGTCAAGTGGTTTTCTTGTGTTTATATTTTAAATCGAATCAAATCTACTAAAAAGTTTTCTATGAACAGACTGAAATCCTTTCTCTTCTTATTATAACATGGCTGTGCTGAACTGTGTTCAACTTTGCTGAACTCAGCTGGCAGTGTAAAGTGATGACTGCATCACTGCCTTTTATCAAATAAAGAACACGTAATATGTTGCATGTTTGAGGCTGTGCCTATAAAACAAATGTGCTTATAATTTGTATAACGAACATTATTTGCTAGGCAGAAATACAACTATTTTCTCCTCTAAACTGATACTCCGTTGTCTTGGGGAATGATGCATTTTAGAAGTCTAATAAATCTCTCAAACAATTATGTATCCATTGTAAACAAGCAAGTCAACGAGAGTTTCTTTAAAAAATTTAAATAACTTTAGAATAGAATAATCTAATTCCTTGTAATATATTCATACTTACACAGAGCCACAGGTATTTAAGGAAATGTCTTGCCCTTTTGTAAGCCTCTTCTCACACTTTCTTTCATACTAAATTTTTGGTGTGGCTCTGTTCGGATAGACAGATCTCTTGCAGATCTACTCTGGGTTTCCTAACAACTCATTTCACTAAACAAAGGTTTGAGCCCCTGTTGGTCAACATGCTTTTGCCTCCTAATATAAAGACACTGACCTGCCTGTGTCAGGGCCCTCTCTTTTACAAATGACCATTGTTTCTCTGACCACCCCACACTCCACCCCCGTCCACCTCTGCTTCCAGAATTCAGGGCCAACAATGTCAGCACTGTACTTGCTGGTAGTTACCTAGGTAATTTCAAGATGCCCATCTCTTAGAATGTTCAGAAATAGGAGTTTCTACTCTGAGATTCTCTCAAATAACAGATAAAGAAATTAGGCAAGATACTCCTGTCTCCATCTCTGTAAAATAAAACCTAGGCACTTTCACTAATAATGGACTGGCACCAACATGCCGTAATTTGGGACACCAAAAATAAGCCATTATATCACACATAAAAGAATATGTCCTTCTAAAATATGTGTGATACTATTTGGCATTCACAGTTATCTCTCTTAATTTTCCATCTGTATTAAATTTTTCCTTTGATCTATTGCACTTGCTTAGATATCTTGGTCTCTTTTAAACCCCGGTTGATAATGGTCTTTGCACAATTGTATGAGTCTTTTGCTGCTCCAGTTGTATCAGTAACCCAAGTAAGACTGCAGAAGTCTACTGAGCTTGGACACCAAGGGCAGCTGAGCTGCTGGAGATCTCTGTGCCCTGGGGAGATTCCCGTTCAATGAGGAGAACGTGAGTGCTTGGCACCGAGCGAGTGAGTGCGCTCCAGGAAGCCCTGGTCGTTAGGGGTGGCGCTGCAGGGCACTGGGCTGTGCATGCATCACAGTCATGGGCTACCTCAAAGTCCAGGGCAAATGGTATGGATAAGCAATGCTGTTGCTCCCCCATCTTTTATTGGAAAGTCACACTCGAAGTGGCTCAGAGTTGGCAACAAGCCTATGTAGGCTGGAGAAGCTGGAAGAACTGGCAGCTGTGTTCGGTCACCTCCTGGATCCTACAAATGGCAACTTGTCGCAGGTGCAAAGAATTGGTTCTGGAGCTGTCCATCGAATCTAGGTACCCTAAAACCAAGCAGCCTTCCAGGCCAGGGCCTCAAATAAGAGAATATACAAACCCGGATGCTGTACAATGCATAACCCCGTCTTGGAATATGGCTGTGGAGGGAGAGGAATATCATTTCCTGAGTGTAGTGCAGACTCTGTGCACATTGCATTTCATGCTCACAATAACCCTGTGAGGAAGTACTATCTCCAAAGATACGAAGTCGATGAGAAAAACTGAAGCTTGGAGAGGTTAAGTACCTTGCCCAAGGTTGCAGTGTTAGCAAGAGTCAGAATTAAGTTCTCACCCAGATCTGTCTGGTTCTGAAGCCTTTAACAGACGTAATCACTAAGAGGGTGACTAGGATAATGGAGAAGGAGGAAGCTCTCAGATGGACAGAGTGCAGACAGAGCTCCAATTCCGTCCTCCCCCTCTTCTCCTTCCTCTCTCTAGCACCGACAATGTTCAAACAAGATCTTGAGCTATGCCCTCAAGTTTTCTGGGCCTGACTTTCCTCATCTGCAAACTGAGGGGCTGGCCTGGTGACAAGACTGTGGTGCGATCTAAACGTGAGCCTGCCATGACAGGGCCCACACACGCCTCGCTGGGTATGGACAAGCCACACACTTCTGCCCTCTGTGGCACTGATTTGGGGCTTCTTGTTCTGATCTGATTCCACAGGAGCCCTCCCTGGATCACTGATTTGTAACCCCTGGATTCCTGCATAATGACATCTGAACTGGAGAGTTACTCCAGTTATAACTTGTGTGACAGGTACTATAAGGTAAATATAGTCATCGTAGATCTTAACACGCAAATAGGGAACATTAAACTATTCTTACAGGTTTGGGGCTTATTTATTTTTAAAATCGCACATCCCAGTGTAATGTTTGTGCTAACAATAATATTCTATCAGAATCTAATGATACAACTATGAATTTATATAAATGTTTCTTGGTCATGTTTTCTGTTAAATATATGGTTTTGACTTTGGATGATTTAAAATTTTTTTATTTCTTTTTTAAAATTTTATTCTGAGAGTTAAAGGAGTTACTTTAAAAAAAAATCCAGCTGCTCAAGGAGTTTCAGAGTAACCTTGCTCCAGAGCTGGTAGTAAAAATATTTAAATGAGATGAGAATGGCATCAGTTAAGCTGACCGGTACTAAATCTCTAGTAGCTAATTTTTCTGAGAGTAAATGACTGATAAATAACCAACACCTATTTATTTTCAATAATTGTATGCTCCTGTATACTCTGAAGCACCTCTGCCTGGAGATCAGTCACTCAGCCAACCAGTATTTGCTGAGCTCCCGCTCTGAGCAAGCCTCATCAGCGAGGAGTACACAAAAAACAGACACCAGGATTCCTTCTTAAAGAAGCTAAACTTCCTCTTGGGGAGAAAGTGAACAAAACAAGAACTGTCATAGGGAATGTGTAATGCCATTATTTGCTAGAGGAAAGAGGCAAACAGTGATTTAGAAGTTCAGAAAAGAGATGGACCCCCCAACAGATTTCATTCATTCAATCATCAAGTCCTTCATTCATTCAACCAGTCAGGATTTATGGACTCCCGTGTTTAGGTGCTAGGAGAATTTGAGGACGAGGAAGAAGCAGCCTGCCTCTGTACTTACAGTAGAGTAGACAAGCAAGTCATGTACACAAATAGCTATAATTCATTGTGGAAGGCAGTAAGTGCCCCAAGAATGGTAGAGAGAAGTGTGCTGGGACTTCAGGACCCAGAGGTAGAACACAGCTCAGAGCTGATCCAGGAAGGCCTCCTAAAACAGATATTTAGTCTGGCCCTGAAGAATGGGCAGGATCTGTACTGGCAGAGCTGATTAAAAGCACTTCCATCAGTGGTGCCTAGACAATTTCTTTTAGGTTGACCATTGGTATTTGGAACATATTTTGCATAGAAACAATATTCTATTTGGTCTTTGGTCTTCCTGGTCTGCCACAAAAGCTCATTTAACCCACAATGTACCCCAGGAGTAGTATAATTATACTCTTTCAACTACACATAAATATTGTGCCAGGGTTCTTGTGGGAATATTCAGGCTGTGTCCACACTTCTGGAGCTCTGTGCCCCATTTCTCACCTTCCTCCCTGGCCATAGCCACCTCAGGTCTCAGCCAACGCATAAGGACAGCGAAGGCTTCTGTGATGGGTGAGACTCTCAAGGGAGGATCTAGGCCACGGGCCTGGAGCTGACACAATTTTGGGGCCCTATTTAAGAAAAGAAATTTAAAAAACACTTACAGAAACATAAGTCTGTGTGAACATATTGCTAGGGCTCCTCACAGAGCCTTGCAAGGGTCTCAGCAAGTGGGAGACCCCGAAGTTTAAGCTTCATTAACTTCCAGAAAATTCACCTCTGAGATTTGAAATGCTTGGAGACCAGAAGTCGCTTTATTCTCTGTTCTTAAGTAAAATATGGCGACTCCCAGGTGTTTTGTATTAGAGAGAAAAAGGACTGGAGTTCCAGCAGCCAAGTCCTTTGTTGTCCCTGGGGCTGAGGGAAGGCCAGGCGGGGCGAGCACGAGGCCGGCGGCGCCCATCGTAGCCATCACGGCGCAGGCCGAGGAGCCAGACAGACCTCGCCTGGTATTCCAGAATTTCCCAGCATTGACCTTGGACAAGTGACTCCACCTTTTTGAGCCTGAGGTTTCTCATTTGTAAAATGGGGATAATAATGCAACGTCAGAGGGTGGTTTCAATAAAACTACATGTTTAGAATCCCCAGTGCAGTCCCTGGATCGCTGTGAGTGTTTAATAATTCAGAGGGACAAGACAGCTGGAAATTTTCTGCCTATGGAAAATGGCCTTAGCAAAACCCACTTTGCTGCCCATAACTTTCCCTCATTTCTCCCTCCTCCTGAAATGCAGAAGGGACTCCAAGACATGCTGTCAGTGCTGGCCAGGATGCCAAGCATTCTGGACAGGATGGGTGGAATATGTGTACATCTTTCATGAGCAACCAAATCCACAGCAAATGGTAATCACTGTTGGTATGAGTTTGACTGTCAGATGGTGCATGGATTTCCAGCTGCTTGCCAGCTGCGGTGTTTCCAAAGGGGAAAGGTAAATCAGTCTGCCGGAGAGCAGAGACCAGAGGAGCAGGTCAGTCAGGGAGCTGAAACAATTTAGCACAGGTATTTTTATTAAAAATTGCTCAGATAGGCTCATGCCTGTAATCATAGCACTCTGGGAGGCCAAGGTGGGAGGATGGCTTGAGTTCAGGAGTTTGAGACCAGCTTGAGCAAGAGTAAGACCCCGTCTCTACTAAAAATAGAAAAATTAGCCAGGCAGGGTGGCTCATGCCTATAGTCCTAGCTACTTGTGTGGCTGAGGCAGCAGGGTCACTTGAGCTCAGGAGTTTGGGGTTGCAGTGAGCTGTGATGATGCCACTGTACTCTAGCTGGGGTGACAGAGCAAGACTGTTGCAGAAAGAAAGAAAGAAAGAAAGAAAGAAAGAAAGAAAGAAAGAAAGAAAGAAAGAAAGAAAGAAAGAAAGAAAGAAAGAAAGAAAGAAAGAAAGAAAGAGAGAGAGAGAAAGAGAAAGAAAGAAATTGGTCAGTTAGATTCCTCATCTTTTAGAGACCAGTGCTGAAATATTTATAGAAGTGATAAGGATTTGCTTCCCCCAGGAGGACAAGTAGTTGAGGATACAGATAAAACTTGCAATTTCTCTTTGGTGTATGTCTGAAATTTTTCATAGTAAAAAGTTTTTTAAATGATCAGATAAACAAAATCACTTATTCTATAATCGAGCACATGTCAAAATATGTCCTTTGCTGTGGCCCCACCTGCCCACCTGCAAGCCTAACCTAACTGGCATTTCCCTAATCCGTCTCACTCAGTCCTGCCTCTCTGGGCTGGGGACTCCCAGCAGGTGGCATGTGGGCTGATGCAGAGGTCCCCTTACCTTAAAGGCTTCCTTGTCGGACTCCCCGTGCCTGGTGTCATATTATTCCTAGCTTCTGGCCCTGCCTTAAACTTGAGGACTCCTGCAGGTGCTTGTTCCCGAGTCAGTCTTAATCTGGCCTCTGACACCTACTTGGCTAGAGGCCTTGCCAAGGACTCAGTATCCAGGTGTTTCTGGTCTTTGACATGTCTCTTGAATTTGGAACCTGGTATTGAACAACTCCCAGGTTCAATACAATTTCATTCCTGGTCCTTAATTTTCCCCCTCTCTGTTTGGGTACCTCGTTCCAACTTCATCATCAATTGGGGCTCACACCTCATAGTGCATTGAAAGAAGGAACAAGTGTATTTTTTTAACCGAAACGAATAATGTGCATTTCATTTCCTTGTAGTTTTATTCTGGAATTTTTATCTTACTATTTATTTTGCTTTAAATTCATCATCTTAATGGAATCATTATAGTAAATCTCTGAAACATTAGAATACATGCCATCTAGTAGCTTCCTTCCTATTGCTGCTGTTACAAATTGCAGCAGCTATATTGTTTTTGTAGCTTAAAACAACACAAAGTTATTGTTTTATAGTCCTGAGGTCCCAGAATGGGTCTCACTGAGATAAAACCCAGGTTTGGGCAGAACTGTGTTCCTTCCAGAAGCTCCAGGGGAAACTCTATTTCCTTCCCTTTTCCGTAGGCCACCTGCATTTGTTGGCTCGTGGTCTCTTCTTCTGTCTTCAAAACCAGCAGTGGAGCGTCTTCAAGTCTCTCGAACTCTGACCCTCCTCCTTTGCCTCTGCTCCACTTTAAAATACTCTTGTGATTCTGTCGGCCCCATCTGGATAGTCTGGGATAATCTCCTATTTTAGGGTCAGCTGATTAGCAACCCTAATTCCCTCTTTGACCTTAATTCCCCTTTGCCATGCAACAGCCACACAGGTTCCAGGAATTAGGATGTGGACATCTTTGGGGGACATTATCCTGTCCACCACACACAGTAGTAGAGACTGAATGTCACCTTTATGGAGATCCAGGGCTAAAGATATCCCAGGAATGGAGAGGCTGGTTTAATCAAAACCACACAGGTGACCAGGAGACTGTTGCATGAAATTCGTCTAAGCAAAGTGGCGGCTGAACAGCTCACACTCCCAGCACCAGCAGTTTCCGACGTGGCTTTTCCCTGGGCTGCAGCTTTCCAGCTCCCCAGGGAGAGCTCGCACTGGTCTGGGTGAGCTCCTGACCCTTGTGGTGCTGCCTCTTGGACAACAGACTGACTGACTGGCATACACTTATCTTTCATTGCTGTGGGCCCAGCACCCCCAGACTTGTTCTCCACTCAGCCCCAGAGCACCAGCTGTGCCACAGGAGACCACGTGTCCCAGGGATGTGACCTGTGTCCAACACAAACATGACCGCTGGCATGGTGCCAGGCACAGGAGATGCACAGCAGAGGATAGAGTTCTACAGCTGGGAGGAAACTTAGAGGTCCCCTATTTTTTTGCACCTTATCTTATAGATGAAGAAAATGAGGCCTCAGGATGCTAAGGGACTTTAAAAAGACGTGTAGGTAGTGTCAGAGACCAGACCAGAAGTGGGTCTTTGAGGGGCCAAACAGAACCTCCCCTCTTTTCTTCCCAAATCACCAGTGGTAACCTCTATAATTCTTTCAGAAGAATGGTTGTTTTTAAAAAGAAGGTCAATGTCACTTATGTGTGACGAGACTAAAATCCCGTGATAATAGAAGAATGAAAGTCCTTTGTTCAAAAATACAAGCAAGATAAGATGTGGCAAAATACAACAAAGCAACACAGAGCCTATGGGGGAAGCCTGCACTCCACACGGGCTGCCCTCACACGCTCATACCAGGCTCAGGTGGGTGGTACAACCTCCTAATTGGGTGCTAGCTGAGTGGCACACTTCCTTTGTGACATTTTTGAAGGGACAATTAGTGTTACAACTCTTCTTTTTAAATCCTGTGTTTAATTGGAAGTTGCCCTCCCTATGAGGGAATGGCAGTTTGATTCAGCAACATTTTGTCAATTGGTTCTGCCATGATCAGACATCTGAGTGAGCTGCACATTGTACAAAGAGAAATGTTCCCTGAAAAAGGATATTCAGAAGATTTATACATTTTTAATTCATAAAAGTGATGCCTAGTTGAACAATGATTCATTTTCTGTATTAAATAATACAAAAATGAATTCTGACAAATTGGTGTCAGATAAAGAAATTATGCAGGCTGCTTAATTCAGTTTTCCATCATTTGGCTTTGATATTCTAATTCATTGCCCCATAAAATGAGCTTTCATGAGAAGTACTGATTTATTACTATTACTTTTCTTCCTATTTCCTTTTTTCCCTTCCTAGTACTTTACTGAAATAGTACCAGAGAGTTATTTTAAAAATTTAACTCTCTATGTATGTCTATCAATAGCAAAGTAATTTAGAATTTTAAATAAAATAAATTTGAGGGCTGTTATGAAGCGCACCATGGAGACCAGAGTGAATCGTTACCATGGAGACATCTGTAAGTCCACTATGCCTGGAGTTATTATTACATATCCAGTCGGCCTTCTGTACCCGTGGGTTCCATATCCATGGATTCAACCAACCATGGATCAAAAATATTCAGGAAAAAATTCCACAAATATGCAAAAAGCAAAAGTTGAATTTGCCACAGGCCAAGTACTATGTTGAATCTGGGAGAGTGGAATGGAGTGTAGGTATTGTATTAGGCATTATAAGTAATCTAGACATGATTTAAAGTGCACAGGAGGATATGTATAGGCTATATGCAAATACGACACCATTTTATATAGGGGACTTGAGCATCCGTGAATTTTGGTGTCCGTGGTGTTGGGGGGTGGGATTGGGGAAGTGGGGAGGGGTCCCAGAAGCAATCCCCATGGATACCAAGGACAACTATATTCAGATACTAGCAGATATGATATATAAAGCATTTTAAGTTCCTCACGAAAAGCATGGTGATGAATGAAATGAATATTGACCATACTTCAGTGCGCCAGAGTCTCTTCATCCTTAGTACAGGGGCGGTAGAAACCCACCGCTCCAGGCTGCACCTAGAATCTTGATTCAGTTTGGAGTGGAGGTGACATCTGTATTTTAAACAAGCTTCTTAGGTGACTCTGCAGCCTGCCCTGTGTGAGGGGTCTCTCCCCTGAGTTACCAAGAGGAGTTTCTGGGCAGTTGGCCCTCAGGAATAGTATTTCAGTTTTGACTTGGTTAAATCAGAGTTCTTGTTCAACTGTGGGGGATTTTCTTTGACTGTAAAAATTAATATGCAATTAATTAAATTCATAAAAACCTAGTTCTTAGGCATTTAAGTTCAAGTCTCATATCTTCTATTTACTAATTTAACACATTTTAGACATTACTTTTAAAGGGGCTTTTACAATTTCTATTTTCTTAGATATTTCAAACTATATAATTATAATATACTTGATTTCTTTTTAACTACCTCAAACTTTAATGAAATAAAACTTTTCTAAAGTTCTTGAATAGCTAATACAATTTTAAAAATTAAACTTATGAACACTAGAAGGCTCAAGTGGGAGGATTGCTTGAGGCCAGGAGTTTGAGACCAGGCTGAGCAAGAGTGAGACTCCATCTCTACAAAAAATAGAAAAATTAGGGGTGCAGAGCTGGCCTGGTGAGAGGCCAGGCCGGAGCAGTGACGCAGCGTCCCGAAGGCAGGACCTGGGGTCTGAGGTGCAGGGGCTGGGGGTCTGGACTCTTGGGTCACATGGCGGAGAAGCTGGGGTCAGGATTCCTGTGTTTGGGAGAAGAGGGGGTTGGGTGCGCGGACACTGGGGGCTGAGAGAGGTCGGGCTTTGGGGCTCACCCCACTTTCCGTGGTCTAAGTCCGCGGGCCTGGATTCTTGGTAGGGTTGGAGATCTGAGGAGTATGTTTCAACTGACGGGAGTGTAAACAATTTCTGTAAGCTGAAAATATGAAACTTCTCTACTCCAATACCCCCTCACCAGAGATGACTACTAGGAACAATTTGGCATGGACTTTTTACTTCCTAGCCACACACATACCTTACTGGTAAAGACGGTTTTTTCACTCTCATTTGTCCTGTAAGTAGTCTCCCCACAGCAGTAGGTAGAGAATTATCTCTTTCATTTAACAATGACAAAGGCAAAGGAGTCCTTTGTATGAATAGAACACACTTTGTTTAGCGGGTCCCCTTGGTCAATTGGGTTTTTTTTCTGCTAGTGAGGAGACTCCTTCCATTAAACTTGTGGTCTGGAGGAAACAGACCAGACCTAACTTCCTCTCTTAAGGAAATAAGAGCCATTTCTGTCACTGGTTTGCTGTCTACTACATGACAAAAGCAAACTTCTCACTGTGGCCTACTGAGGCCCCTAGAGATCTGTCCTCTGTTCCCTCTGGGCACTGTCTGCCAGAGACCATTGGCCCCGTGTTTTTGGTGACCTTGTGCCTCAAGCCCCTTCCCTCTGAGTCTTTTCCCTTTCCTTTCCCTGTACACAGGATGGCCCAAGGATGGCCCTAGAAAAAAAAAAAAAAGAAAAATTAGTCAGATGCGGTAGTGCACGCCTGTAGTCCCAGCTATCAAGAGGCTGAGGCAGGAAGACCACTAGAGCCCGGCAGTTTGAGGTTGCAGTGAGCTACGATGAGGCCTCTGTATTCTGAGGCCTGGGCAACAAAGCAAGACCTTGTCTCTACAAAAAAGATATTAAACTTGTATTTCTCTTTAGTAGTCTAATAGTATAAAAGCTTAGTGAGGTTTCAACTAAATAATCACAAATTAAATAAGGTTGCACATTCTACTTATTTATTTATTTAATTTATTTATTTGTTTCAGAGATGGGGTCTCACACCGTTGCCTGGGCTAGAGTGCAGTGATATCATTATAGTTCACTGCAACCTCCCACTCCTGGGCCTACCTCAGCCTCCCAAGTAACTAGGACTGCATGCACGAGCTGCATGCCCAGCAAATTTTTCTATTTTTTGTAGAGATGGGGGCCTTGCTATGTTGCTCAGGTTGGGCTTGAACCCCTGGCCTCAAGTGATCCTCCCATCTTGCCTCCAAAGTATTAGAATTACAGGCATGAGCCACTGCACTCAAGTCTTTTAAACTTTATATACTCTAGTGGGTGTTTTGTGGTGTATTTTATTTTATCCACTTAAAAACAGTTTTCTGAGAAGGGATCCATAGATTTTACCAGATGGTCTAAGGCAGGCGTCCTCAAACTACGGCCCGAGGGCCACATGCAGGTGTTTTTGCCCGATTTTTTTTTTTTTTTTTTTGAGACAGAGTCCCATTCTTGCCCTGGCTAGAGTGCTGTAGTGTCAGCCTAGCTCACAGCAACCTCAAACTCCTGGGCTCAAGCAATCCTCCTGCCTCAGCCTCCCGAGTAGCTGGGACTACAGGCATATGCCACCATGCCCAGCTAATTTTTATATATACTTTTAGTTGGCCAATTAATTTCTTTCTATTTTTAGTAGAGACGTAGTCTCACTCTTGCTTAGGCTGGTTTCAAACTCCTGACCTTAAGCGATCTTCCCACCTCAGCCTCCCAGAGTGCTAGGATTGCAGGCGTGAGCCACTGCGCCCGGCCTTGTTTGTTTTTTACTTCAAAATAAGATGTGTGCAGTGTGCACAGGAATTTGTTCATAGTTTTTTTTAAACTATAGTCTGGCCCTCCAGTGGTCGGAGGGACAGTGAACTGGCCCCCTGTTTAAAAAGTTTGAGGACCCCTGGTCTAAGGAGTTGATGGCATAAAAGCTTCTAAGACTCCTGTGTTAGATTCTTGCCCTCATATGTCTATGAAAACTATGACAGGGGCTGGGCGCAGTGGCTCCCGCCTGTAATCCTAGCACTCTGGGAGGCCAAGGAGGGAGGATTGCTTGAGCTCAGGAGTTCGAGACCAGCCTGAGCAAGAGTGAGACCCCGTCTCTACTATAAATAGAAAGAAATTAGCCAAACAACTAAAACTAGAAAAATATTAGCCAGGCATGGTGGCACGTGCCTGTAGTCCCAGCTACTTGGGAGGCTGAGGCAGAAGGATCGCTCGAGCCCAAGAGTTTGAGGTTGCTGTGAGCTAGGCTGACACCATGGCATGCTAGCCCGGCAACACAGTGAGACTCTGTCTCAAAAAAAAAAAAAAAGAGAGAGAAGGACAGGGCAGAAGTCCAGAACAAGCAGTTTCTTTTTAAGCAATGAGATGGAAGTGGTTCATTGCTTAGTCACTGAGTAATTAGTCACTTGGCCACACCTGGCTCAGGAGTATCTGGAAATGTTCTCTCTATCTGGGCAGCTGTGTGCTCAGTTTTAATTCTATAACTAAGGAAGAAGAGGTGTTTGAGACTAGTAGTCTCCACCACATGGTGCCATTCACCAGGCCTGGCGATTTGGGGTCGGGGGAAGGGACACTTTCCCAGCCCTGTAGATGGTCCCGTGCCCAGGGTGAGGAGTGGCCGAGTCGGCCCAGCTGCTCTACCTCACTTTCAGCAGCCACCTGGGCCTGGGCAGTCTCCTGGGAAAACCAGGCCTGATGCTCAGCCTGCCCCCAGGCAAACACGTAAGGGGACCAGGTCCAGAAGGCTTTCCAGCAATGGATGTGTAAGACATAATAGTTTGGATGGTGTCAGTTAATAACTCAGTGACCCAAGGATGAGTAGGGTAGTTTTATTTGGGTCTTGGAGAAAAATGCTCAAGGCACTGGTGTGCTGATGGTCTGTGTCATGCCTGTGTCAAATGCTGTGGGTGGCACTTTACTCTTCAACACGATCGCCAAAAACATGCTGATACTCTTTCAGGAAGTTATCGGAGTGTTTCAACAGAGACCTCTCTGGTCATCCAGGGTGTTTGTTACTCCCATCTCTCGTTGAGTATGGCACTCACCCAGGGACATCTGCAGGCCGCGGAAACAGCTGCCCCCATTCCTCTGCTCCGCACACTTAAACAGCAGTTATAGAAGAGAGCAAATGGTGAGGCAGAAAGAAGCAAGAACATGTCTACCGGTGGAATTACATAGATGGGATCAAAAATATGTGGTTGGATTACTCAGGAATTAGGGAAGGGTACCTTGGCATGGATCCTACCAATTCCAACTTGTTGGAAGAGACATTGTCATGCAATTCAAGGTCAGAGTGGAACTAATACCCTTTTATCATCATAAACTCACATTTATGCCAACCAGGGTTAAGGTGGAGCTTTGGGTTCATATGAAGACCCAAAGAGAGCAATGATAAAGAGACTACATCTTGTAATGTGAACTCCGTCTAATTTTTAAAATACATACTTGAGAACAGCCAAGGAAAAGCAAAAAGCAAACTCCCTCTGGGAAATGGAGAATCACCCGAAACTCCTTCTTCCCAACCCCCTCTAATCTTGGGCTCCTGGGTTTTTACTTCTCCTTTGCTTGGCAGCAGAGATGAGAGCTTTGATTTGCAGCTTGGGGCAGAAAATGGGAAAATGTCTAAGACAACAGAGAAGGTTTAAGGCCTATTAACTTGAGAGAGAGAGGGTGATGTGAAAGTGCCAAGAAGTGGGGGAGGCAGGAACTTTGGGAGAAGAAAAGGAATTAAAAGGACAAATGGCACTGCGAGAGGAAACAGGTGAAGAAAGGGTGTTTACCCCTCCAACTTCTATCGAGGGAAGTCTGGGCAGTGAGGCCTGGCCTTTTAGTGTGAAACAAAGGGATGCACTGGCGAGAACAGAAGCCCAAAGTGCTGGCTTTGTCACACTCTTCCACACCACGCGGGGCGAGGGCAGGGACTCTGAGAAGCCCGAGGCGTGTGCGTGTATGAAGGCGGGGACACGGAGCCGGAGCAGGGAAGCGATTCCTCCCGTTCCGTCCCCCCACGGTGGGCGACCTCTTCACAGGGGGCGAGGGCAGCGAAGGTGGCCACTCAGCTGGAGAAACTGTAAAGACGGCCCGCACTTCCGTCCACGTCCACGTCCACGCACCGCCGCGCCGCGCTGCCCCGCCCGGAGCACGTCGGTCACCCGGGAGCGCGACGGTCACCCGGGAGCGCGACGGTCACGCGGGGCCGCGACGGTCACCCGGGAGCGCGACGGTCACGCGGGGCCGCGCGAGCTCCGTGGAAACCCAGCTCTCCGAATCGCACGGCCTCGCGTGGTGACGGGCTTGTTCAGACAGCACCCAAGGGTTGGATGTGTGAATTCCACTCGAATCTGTTCAGAAGTTCTACTTTGGGAAAAGTTATAAATAGTTTTCCCATGAACACTTAGGAGAAAAAACTGCACAAGTGAAAACATACCCATTGGCTAAGGCTACTCAGATCTGAATAAAAACGTCTTAGTGACACCAAATACACTGGCAGTTTTTGGAATAAGCCTCATGACTGCTTGGCAAAACATGCGCGCTGACTGTATTAAATGAGTATTTTATTCTCACTTGGCAATATACACACAAAAAGCATAGTTATTGGATGAGAAAACCCTGACCTTAACATAATACTCATTTTTCTTTTCCTCATTTACAATATTGAATTTAATTAATAAGTGTCATTGTGAATGTTTTCCTGGCAATTTGGCAGTCCATGTGAACATCTGTGTTGAACGTAAAGCTCCATTTGGTATTGGGAGCAAAGTTGCCAGTTCACTAACGTATGGGCAATTTTCTGAGGAAGTCAGTGATTTTAGTGTTAGGATCCAGCATTATGGTAACATGCTGGGCTGTGCTGGCGGGAAGCGGAAGAGAGAGCTTTACCCAAACTATTGCCTGGGCAAGAACACTTAGGAGCCCACGCACAGGGAGGAAATTGTGGATAGCTTCAGAACTCATGTCCAAGCGGTGGTTCCTCCTCCATCTACTTAGAGCTGTAGAACATAGTAAGGACATGACCTGCATTTAAAATATAATGAAGGAGACACCACAAATGAAAGGGGAGAGATGTAGTCAACAAGTGACATTTCCTCATTTGCTTCAAATCTTTCACTAAAAGTAATTTCATTAGAATTAGAAGCTAAGAATAAAATGACAACTATAGAAAAACTAGAAGAAAATGCAACCAAATATTAATCAAACCACTGGTGTGTGTATGTGGGGGCAGAGGGTCTCTTAAATTTAGAATAAATTACATAGAAAAAAGATAAATATGTTTGTATGATATTTTGAAATCTAATATTTATGAAAAACATAAAAGGTGAAAAGGGGGTTGGGAAATAATATATCATGGTTCAGTGAGAAACAAATGATTAATTGTCTTGGATCAGGTTCCCTGGAAACCGACTCAGATGAAGCTTTGCATGCGAGGAGTTTCTCTGGGAGGGTTCTAGAAACAGCAGCTGTGAGGGATTGAGGCCCCCAGACCCGGGTAGAGGGAGAGGCTGATCTGCGATGCAAGAGTGGCCAAGGCCTCAGATAGTCTTTCAGAATTGTCTCGAATTGAGGCGAGGGGCTGGTCTCCACAGAACTTCGGGCAAAGCAGCTCCCTTCCCTGAAGACAAACACAAGAGAAGGAAGCCGTTGTGAAACGCCAGCGGCTCATCCTCCTGGCTGCCGGGGGAATGACAGCCCCATCCATCTTCAAGGGGGTCCTGGGGGGCTCGCCATAGCATTCACTGTAATTATCTAAAGTGCTCATGAGGTTAGTAGAAAAAAACAACTCTAATACATACCTTAATAAAGGACACGAACAATTCGTAGATGGGAAAATGTCCAACATCACTAGTAATCAAAGAAGTAATAGAAGTCAAACAAAAATAATAAAATATAGCTGTGTGCCAATTCAAATACACAAAACACAGCAGGGAATTCTAGAGGAAGCGGGGGACTACCAGGATAGATCGCCGGTGTGAATAGTCGTGACCACGGTGGAAGGCAGCGTGTCATTATTTACCAGGCCCTTAAAAGTGCTCTATGATCCAGTAATTTTCACCTCAAAAAAGTTACCCCAGAGAGATAATTCATTATCTGAAAAGGTTATATGCATAAAGATATTTGTTACAGTATTTGGGTCATTAACTATTATTTAGGTTATTAAATATTATGGTGGCGGGAGGTCTGAGATCAAGTGCCAGCATGTTTGGGGTCTGGTGAGCACCCTCTTCCTGGCTGCAGACCACAGACTGCTCACGGCATCCTCCCACAGAGTAAGGAGAGGCCCAGCTCTCTGGTTTGTTCTCACAACGGCACTACCCCCATCACAGGGCTCCACCCTCGTGATCTAAATACCTGCCAAAGGCCCCACTTCCTAATACCATTCTACTGGGCATCAGGGTGTTAACATATGAATTTTGGGGTTGCACAAATATACATTTTTATAACATGTTGTAGCATTATTTATAATTGTGAAAAAATATGATATAATTTAGATATACAATAATAGAGACAAAATTTAAGTAAATATAATTATGAAGCTATATAGCTATAGCAAAAAAAGCTTTAAATATACTATTTAAAAGGTAATGAAATACAATATATACATGGTTACATCTATAATGTTAAGTTATTTTGGGTTTTTTTGTTGTTTGTTTTTTTGAGACAGAGTCTCACTCTGTTGCCCAGGCTAGAGTGCCATGGTGTCAGCCTAGCTCATAGCAACCTCAAACTCCTGGGCTCAAGCGATCCTACTGCCTCAGCCTCCCGAGTAGCTGAGACTACAGGCAAGCACCACCATGCCCGGCTAATTTTTTCCATATATCTTTAGTTGTCCAGCTAATTTCTTTCTATTTTTTTAGTAGAGACAGGGTGTCACTCTTGCTCAGGCTGGTCTCGAACTTCTGAACTCAAATGAAACGCCCGCCTCGGCCTCCCAGAGTGCTAGGATTACAGGCGTGAGCCACTGCGCCCAGCCTATAACGTTAGGTTATTAAGTGTGGAATGTCTGATTTCCTCAAGTACTAAGTTTGACAGTTGATATCTCTGACATTTCACTTTGACACTTCTTGTTTTTTGTTTTTTTGTGTGAAGGTACATCCTCATTCTTTCAAACTCATGGTTTGGCTTGTGATTATCTTTCAAATATTTTTTTAGAGCAATTTTTGTGAAACCATGGGTAAGTCAAAAATTCATGTTATTTTCAAATATGAGTTCCATTGTAGAACCAATGCAACTCACATAGCTCAAAGTAGTATTTGGGAAGGATGTGGCTAATGAATGCATAGTACGTTGATGGTTTGAGAAGTTCCACTCTGGTGATTTTAATCTTGAAAATGAGCCACGTGGCTGACCTGAGACCAAGGTGAATAATGAAGAGCTGAAAGCTGTAGTGGAAGCAAATCCATCTCAACCTACATGCAAGGTTTGATGTTACTATTCCAACAATATCGGACCATTGGAAACATATTGGCAAGGTAAAGAAAGTGGATAGATGGGTTCTGCATGAATTAAATGAGTGTCAGAAGAGAAATCATCTTGAAACTTGCCTTTCTTTGCTGTCGTGACATAGAGGCCAACCATTTCTACACCATATTGTTATGTGTGATGAAAATGGATTCTTTTTGACAATTGCAAGCATTCGGCACAATGGTTGGATAAAGAAGTGGTGAAACACAGCCCCAAACCAAATATTCATGAGAAAAAGCTAATGGTGCCTGTTTGGTGATCCGGCACTGGTATTATCCACTATGGCTTCATGAAACCTGGTCAGTCGATTACAGCAGATGTCTCCTGCAACCAATTGGATGAAATGATGATGATGCTTGGGATTAAGCAGCCGAGACTGGTCAGTAGAGACAGGCCAATCCTCCTGCAAGACAACATTAGACCACGTGTCGTACAAACAACACTGCTCAAACTACAGAGGCCGGACTTGGAAACTCTCTGTCATCCACTGTATTCACCAGACCTTGCACCAACTGACCACCACTTCTCCAGCCTTTAGACCACTTCTTGCAAGGAAAAATATTCACTTCTCAACAAGCTGTGGAAAAGGCCTTTTGAGATTTCATTACCACTTACTCTCCAGGCTTCTTCCCTGCTGACATAAACAAGCTACTGTGAAGATGGCAAAACTGTGTTGATAGTTTAGTGCATACTTTAATTAATGGTACTCCTTCTTGTTTTTGAGATATAATAAACTAACCTTTTGGTTCAAAATCAGACATTTCATATTTAATGATGCAACAATAGCTTCCAAGAAAAGAAACTGGAAGGAAGTAGGAATGTGACCAAATAAATCTAAAATTCATAGGAGGAACAGATAGATAAAAATAGTAATACCAATTTCGGGGAGAAAAAAAAGCAGCAGGACTTCTCTAAAACATATTATAAAGTGTTCCAGTGATCAATTGCTGCATAATAAATCTCCCCAAACTCAGTAGCATAAGTAATAATAATTAATGTCTCATGAATCTAGGAGGTGGTTGGGCTCAGCTAGGTGGTTCTTCTTTGGGGTTCCACGTGTGGCTGCAGCCAGGTGGGTCTGGGGCTGGAATGGCTGAAGAGTTGCCCCTCATAGCCTGGGCAGGTGCCTGAGCTTCAAAGGCTCAAACTGCCAGGACTGGTCTTGCTGGGCCCCAGGCCTCCTCTTCCGCCTCTGTGTGATTCCAACACGGCAGCTTTAGGGCAGCTGTGCTTCTTACCTGTGTCTCCTGGCTCCAGAGGCCAGTGTCTCAAGAGAGCCTGGAAGAGGCTTCACAGCATTCTCTAGCCTAGTCTCAGAAGTCACGCAAGTCACCTCCACTGCATAATATTTCTTGAGGTTGTCAAAAGGGCCTGCCCAGTTTGAAGGGGGGGGGAACATAGCTTTTGCATCTTTTTGTAAGAATGCTAAGGTTCTAGAAGATCATGTGGAATGGGTAATATTATTGCAGTCACTTTTGCAAAAGACAGCTACATAAAACTACAATAATTAAATAAGGTTGTGACTATATAAAATGAGACACTTTAATCATGGCACAGAATAAAAAGCCAAACACCTCAACTTAATATATTTATATTTTAATATGTGATTGAAGAATCATATCAATTTCAACTCAATGGGAAAGAAAAATTATTTAATTAATTATGCTGTGACAATTGATGAAGAATTCAATGTTTGAAAAAATAGAAAAAGCTGAAAAAATATTATCAAAACATTGAGAGGGGTGGGGCACTTCAGAAGCTTAAAAATTGTGGGAGAAATCCCAAAGGAAGATTTTTAAATGATTACATGATTATGATAACTTTCCAAGTTCCAAACAATCTCATTTTCCAAATAGAAAAGGAAATAGATTACAAATTTACAGATAGACTCCAAGTAAATATGAAAGAAAAAAGGTTAACATCTTATAATACATAAAGAGTTCATTCTCATGAAAAAATAAGAACAGGCAATTTACAGTAGACGGAACCAAAGAAAAGTCTTAAAAAAATTTTTTTTTTCAGAGATGGAGTCTTGCTGTGTTTCCCAGGCTGGTCTCAATCTCCTGGTCTCAAGTGAAGCAATGCCTCAGCCTCCCGAAGTGCTGGGATTACAGGCATGAGCCATCATGCCCAGTCCCATTTTGACCATTCCTAAGTTACAATTCAATAGCATTAAGTACACTCACTTTGTTGTGCAACCATCACCACCATCTGTCTCCAGAACTTTTCATGTTTCCAAACTGAAACTCTGTTCCAATTAAACAATAACTTCCTATTACCCCCTCTCCCCAGCCCCTGGCAACCACCATTCTACTTCCTGTTCTCTATGGATTTGACTACTCCAGGTATTCCCATCTAAGTGGAATCATAAAATATTTGTCTTTTTGTTGTCTGGCTTATTTGACTTAGCATAATGCCTTCAAGGTTCATCCACCTTGTAGCATGTGTCAGAATCTCCTTCCTTTTTAAGGTTGAATAATATTCAATTGCATGGATATCCCACATTTTGTTTGTCCATTCATCCGCTGAGGGACACTTGGGCTTTTGGCCACTGTGAATAATGCCACGGAAAAATAGATGAGGTGCTTCCATCTGCATTCTATTGCCTGGTGCCAGTGTGAGCTAATTGCTAGCCTCCCTTTTTAACAGACGTTATCATAAGTTGTTCTTTTTTCTTTCTTCTCCTTAATATCAGACGTGATGCTGTTGACGCCAGCGTCTCTAAGGAGCAGAACACCCACACAGGATCTCTGCGGACCTGGGGCAGCGTGGGTCTGCTCTGGAGCCTGGCCTTGGGGAATACGCTCCATGAGTGACTTTCACAGGCAGCTACTGAGTTTCACTCGGGTTTTTGTCCTCTCGGGGAGTGAGGTGAGGGGTGCACAGGAGGTTAGTTCAGACAGAGACATCTCTAAACAGATGGGGAAAGCATTGTGTATATAAAAAAGAGACTCTTTTGCAAGTTCTGTCTCTACTGGCCATGTTTGAACTAAATGACTTTGCTGGACTAAGTGATAAACTGAACCAATTAGTTTCCATTTCTTTGTAATTTTAAACTTGGAATGGAATGAGCCAGTGTACAGCGAAGAACGTACTTTACCAGAAGAGAGGTCTGGCCTTTGCTCTTGGCTGCTGCGGTGGTTTCCAGCCCCTGGAAGGCCCTGCCTGGTGGGAATGCCTTTGCCTGGAGGCTTTGGCCACCAATGTCTAACAGTGAGATTTCTGATGGGGGATTTGGGCTACCCTGGTGTCAGTTCTGCCTCTGGAATGGACTGAAGACTGAAGGTACCAGTCCAACCTCCAGGAGGGGCTGGAGACCGAGGGCTTCCCCAGTTGGAGATACCCCCTGCATTATCACACCCTGGCTGGGAGGAGTCTCACTGCCCACGATAAATGCAGAGAGAGGACAGCAGAACCTCTGCGCGAAGGACCCCTTCCCACATCTCTGCCCTTGGCTGATCTTAATTTGTTTCTTTTCTCTGCAATAAACCATATCATGAGTATAACAGCTTTCTGTTAGGTTCTGTGAGTTGTTCTAGCTAGTGAATTATCAAAACTGAGGGTGGAGGCCAGGCAGGGTGGCTCATACCTGTAATCCCAGTACTCTGGGAGGCAGAGGCGGGCAGATTGCGCGAGGTCAGGAGTTCGAGACCAGCCTGAGCAAGAGCAAGACCCCGTCTCTACTATAAATAGAAAGAAACTAATTGGCCAACTAATATATATAGAAAAAATTAGCCAGGCATGGTGGCGCATGCCTGTAGTCCCAGCTACTCAGGAGGCTGACGCAGGAGGATTGCTTGGCCCAGGAGTTTGAGGTTGCTGTGAGCTAGGCTGACACCACGGCACTCACTCTAGCCTGGGCAAGAAAGCGAGACGCTGTCTCAAAAAAAACACAAAAAAACAAACAAACAAAAAAAACTGAGAGTGGTTTTGGGAACCCCTCAAACTTGCAATCAGTGTCAGAAGTAAGAGTGGCCTCTCGCAGGGTCAGTTCTCTCTAACGGTGCAGCGGCTGAGCTCTTGCATCCAGGTTCTGGGAGTCAATGTGGCTGAGTCACATAAACAGTGACCCTCTAAGAATTCACAAATGCCTGTTGCCGAGGTGCTCAGAGCTGCCCTAACTACCCCCTTTTTGGCTATTCTTCCTTAGATCCCGCAGTTACCAATATCTTTCTAATAAGTTATATTTTTTTCTTAAGCTGTCCTAAATTGGCTTCTCTTATTTGCACCTAAAATATTCTTAACTGCTATAGAACTCTTGGGTGCTATAAAAGCATATGTGGGAGGAAGAGATTAGACTAACAGACTTCTCTGAGGGTAAATAAAAGTCGACTTAGGTGAAGAGGAGACAGGAAATAGAAAATGAGAAATGAGCCAGCCCTAAGTCCTCGAGGACACTGATTCTTTATTTCCAAAATTGACAGGTGGAGGGAAGGAGTCAAGCATTCATCCCGCCACTCCAGTGGATTGTAAATCAGAGTAAACAAACTGTTGATGGGAGAAGTTCTTCTTTATATAATGGAAGAGTCAAAAAGTTAATTAGAAAATCACCATGTTGCCTGTCAATACTAATGAAATAACAGGTGCAGGTGATGATAAAGACTGGCCTCCAAAGCCAGGAGGTGCCCAGGTGGTGGAGAACTTTCTGCTTGTCGGGTCGACAACACCAGAACCACTAATCAATCGTGACATATCTGAGAGTCAAACAAATAAGGTGCCCCTTCCCCAGGAAATGCAGCAGAAAATACACAAGTTCATCCCTGGAGCACTTTTGTCCCCAACCAAACTGTATTTGAACATTGTATCAACAAAGCCCTGGATCTTATTACCATTGCTTTACAGGAAACATGGAGCATATTAAACAATCAGCAAGAATTTAATCAACCAAATCCAAATGGGGGAAATTCTACAGGAAAATTGTCAGATGTCTTTAATGAATAAATGGTAGGAATAAAAAGGAGAGGAAAGGAAAATGGTTAAAGACTAAAGGAGTCTTTAGACTTACCAATCAAATGCATTTTCTGGACGTAGTTTGAATTCTGATTTGAACAAACCAATCATTAAAAGACTTTTGGAAGATAATCAGGGATATTTAAACATTGGCTCTCTGTTCAGAAATATTAAAGAACCCCTTTTAAAAGAGAAGATAATGTATTGTGGTTATGTTTTTTGTTTTTTTTTTAAAGAAGAATTCTCTTTTCTTAGAGATACATATCACAGTATTTCTGATGAAATGCTCTGTTTCCTGGAGTGGCTGTAAAATATTTGAGTTAAAGGGGAGGAGTGTGTATGCAGAATTATAAATAAAACAAGGCTGGTCAAATATTGGTAATTGTTAAAGCTGGGTGACAGGAAGTCATCATTTTATCCTACATGCAAAATCTACTTTTGTGTATATTTGAACAGTTTCACAATAAAAATAGTATTGGGAAAATTAGATATATAACTCACACTCTACACTGGGATAAATAAGCCTTACTTGTAAAAACTGAAACCAAAAAAAAGGAAGAAATCATGGGAGAATTGTTTTTATAATTTCCACCTGTGGCAGAGTTTTCTAAGGATGACTCACTTTGTATTCGTCTTCTAATGTAACTGTATTCTGTGTCAATATTTTATTAATGCTTTGCTCTTATCACACATCATATGTGTTTACAGTTTACTTTTCTGTGTTTTTGTCAGGTTGTTTTGTTTTGTTTTGTTTGAGAGAGGGTCTCACTCTGTTGCCTGGCTGGAGTGCAGTGCCATCATCAGAGCTCATGTAAGCCTCAAACTCCTGGGCTCAAGCAATCCTCTCACCTCAGCCTCCTGAGTAGCTGGGACTACAGGCATGTGCCACCATGCTCAACTGCTTTTTCTATTTTTAGTAAATACAGGGCCTCCCTCTCTCTCAGGCTAGTCTTAAACTCCTGGCCTCAAGAAATGCTCCAGCCTCGGCCTCCTAAAGTGCTAGCATTACAAGTGTGAGCCACCACACCCAGCCCATGTTTTATACTAGGGTTAGGGCACCTTCATAAAATGAGCTGTGACATTTTTCATCATTTCCTAGAGTCTAGACTAAAGTCTTTTTTTGGAGCTATTTCTCTGTATTAGTCAGGGTTCTCCAGAGAAACAGAACCCACAAGACACATATGTAAGAATTGGCTTGTGCAGTTATAGACGCCCAAAAGTCTCACGATCTGCTTTATGCAAGCAGAGCACCAGGAAAGCTGGTGATATATTTCAGTTTGAGTCTGAAGGCCTGTGAACCAGGGGTATCAACTGTGTAAATCCTAATCCTAGTCCTAGTCTGAAGGCCCGAGAAGCAGGAGTGCTAATGTCTGAGGGCAGGAGAAGGACATCCCAGCTCAAACAGGAAGCAAATTGGCCCTTCTTCTGCTGGTTTTGTTTTCTTCAGGCCCTCAGCAGGTTGGATGGTGCCCACCCCAACTGGGGAGGGTCATCTGCTTCACTCAGTGCACCGATTCGAATGCTGATCTCCTCCAGAAACACCCTCACATCAAAATAATGTTTTACCAGCTATCTGGGCAGCCCTTAGCCCAGTAAAGTTGATACAGAAAATTAACTGTCACATTCTCCAACATCTTTTCATTTTTTCCTAACAGAGTTCAACGAGTTGTTGTTGAGGTTTTTCTCCCTTCTTTCTCCTTTCCCATTATGATGAACTAATTAGTTTTTGTATATTCACTATGTTTCAATCTTCCCTTCAAGTTAGTTTCTATGTCTTTTGTCATTAAACTGGCGGTCTCAAAAAACTTCCTTGCTTTCTAGTATAAGAGATTAAAGCTCTTTGTTTTTTTCCCTGCCCTGGAAACAGTATTCTCCAAGAAGCCTGGCTTCTTTTGGTAGAAAATGGTTCTTAGAGACCACAGAATGAATGCCCTGTACACTCAGCACTACTGTGTTGTCATTGCTTCCTGGCCTTTTCAGCTTCTAGAGCTGGGAAAAACCTATTAATTTTTTTTAAAAAAGGAATATATCAATACATCATGGATTCACACTTATTTTTCATTTCAAATTAAGTATCTCATGGTTTTTATATCTTAAATTTGTATTTGTTATCTTTTTCCTGTTACATCAAATAGCTTGGTTCCTAATAAAATTAACATATTTATTTCTATATATAAGTAGGTAGATTATATGTGTACATGTACACATGTGTGTATATAGTGGTGGCTTAATAATGTGTCCACTTGGCTAAACAGAACTATATTTTCCAGAATTCCCTTCCCAGTAGATCTCTGGTTAGGGTTGGACACAAGAGAAATTTGTGAATTTAGTTTAAAGAAATTTAAAAGGTAGCAGTCAAGAAGCAGCCATGCTGCACCCTTCGCACACCAAGGTAGGCCGTGCCCTTCCAGAACCACGCATCGCACATCTGTGGGTCTGCCGGCTCTTCCGTGGGTGTGGGCAGCTCCTGGAGGCAGAGTCCTCCAGTTCCTGTGGGATCTCTTCCTTCAGCTTCTCCAAATCCTGAGCTGGGTATGAAGACATAGAAGAGGTGGCCGTGGAGTGGAGCAGAGGGGCTCCCTGCTCTGCCCCAATCCACATCCATCTTTCCTTCGCACCATGACCTTACGACTTCAGGCTCAGGGCCAGGTGTGGATGAAGAGCTGAACGGAGGCTGGTTAGCTAGCTCCAACCATTGTGTAAGATCAAATCCCTTTATGAATTCTTTATGCTGTGTCATTTCTGGTGGGTCTGCTTCTCCGCATCCTCACTAGTTTTGTATCACACACGTAAATGTGCACATATCTCCTACTATGTACATGGAATAACTTCAACATAATAATAGAAGCATTATTACTATCAATATCAATTTTGTTTAAGATTTCTTTGTGATTCTTTTTGTTTCCAACATCACATATTCAGATAAAACATCTTTCCTCCATGATTTGAAGTGTTACTTGCCTCATACTAAATTTTCATACTTCTTTGAGTCTGGTCTGGACTTTAGGCCACTGATCTTTCTATTCAAGTGTCTGTACCTATCACACAATTTTAATAACAATAGCTTTTAAATATATTTAAATATCCATTAGAACTGCTTTCCTCTAAAATTATTTTTCAGATTTTCCCTCACTCTTGTTTATCTTTCCTATGCAATTTAGAATTAGTCGGTTTATTTTTAAAAACACTGTTAATAGTTTTATTGGTTATATCAGTTTTGATCACTTATATTTTCTTAGAAAATTATCTATTTTATGTCCATTAAAATTCTTTTTCAGCAAAATCTCACGTATTAACTATGGTCATATTCTCTCACTCTTTCCCAACAAAATGTGTATTGATTCTCCCCTTGTTTTCTTGGTTACATTTGGAAACAAACTGTCCATTTTCTTCAGAAAACCAGCTCTTGGATTTTTCTGTCAAATGTACTGTTTTATGCTGTCTAATTTATCCATTTTTGCTTTTGACTTTTTAATGATTTCTTTTTGTTCTTTCTAGAGAAAAAATTTAGAAGAAAAAGTGATTGTGTATGGGAAATATCTGTTTTCAATGTAAAGGAAAGACATTTTTCTTTCATTTATTCACTGAATTAATTTTTAATGCCTATATGTTCTGAGTTAGGTACTAGCCAACAGGAAAATAAAAATATCCCTTTTATAGGAAAATAGAAATCATTCCAGTATATAAATACTATCAGAGTCCCAGGAATGCTTTTCTGGAACATTCCAAAGCTGAATTGGCAGGCTCTGGCTTTTCTCTGGCTCTATCCATCACCACCTGGATGTTTGCACTGGCTGTGATCTCCCTACCATTAATGGAATAACAGAGGACTTAGAACTGGAGTTAATAATTTACACGAATTGTCCTGAGGTGTCTTAGTCATAGTTCTCTCAGACTTGTTTCTTCAAACACTTCTAAAACCACGCCCTTTTGAGGTAAGAGGCCTTAGAGCAGGGGTCCTCAAACTTTTTAAACAGGGGGCCAGTTCACTCTCCCTCAGACCATTGGAGGGCCAGAGTATAGTTTTAAAAAAACTATGAACAAATTCCTACTCACACCGCACATATCTTATTTTGAAGTAAAAAAAACAAATGGGCAAAAACACTGGCATGTGCCCGAGGGCCGTAGTTTGAGGACGCCTGCCTTAGAGTCAGCAAGTCATGCAGTTCTCTAGCTACCAAGGAAAGGTAACGAGATACTAATAACAGAAACATCTCCCCCAGACGGCAGTCTCTCACCTCTGTGCAAGTAGTATCATGCCACTTTAGGGTGTACTTCCTCAACCAGGAGTAAAACTTCCTACTCCCGAAGTTTATAAAGCAGTAAAAGACATTCCTTTCACCTCTGAGTTCCTCTAACAGCTGTTTCCTTTTCATCGGTTAGTACAAGCAGAGGGGATGCTGCTGAGTGTTTTAGCTTAGAGCCACTGCCATCTAACGTTAGAGGACAGAAATTACCCAGAGGCTGGGCTGCTCCCTTTGCAAAGGATGAACAAGTGAATTGCCCAAGGACACAGGAGTTAGGGGAAGAGGGTGGTTCCAGCCCTGTTTCTCCCTACCCCTGCCATTCCCATACTGCTTCATGTTTCTCATCTGTAAAATCAGGGTTATAGCAGCATTGGTAGATATTATTGTGAGTATTAAAGAATAAAATATACATGATGTGCTTAGGGCAGTCACTGGTACATAAAATTTAGTTAAGTCACATACATTTTTTTTTTTTTTTTTGAGACAGAGTCTCACTTTATTACCCAGGCTAGAGTCAGTGCCGTGGCATCAGCCTAGCTCACAGCAACCTCAAACTCCTGGGCTCAAGCAATCCTGCTGCCTCAGCCTCCCAAGTAGCTGGGACTACAGGCATGTGCCACCATGCCCGGCTAATTTTTTCTATATATATTAGTTGGTCAATTAATTTCTTTCTATTTATAGTAGAGATGGGGTCTCGCTCTTGCTCAGGCTGGTCTCGAACTCCTGAGCTCAAATGATCCGCCCACCTTGGCCTCCCAGAGAGCTAGGATTACAGGCTTGAGCCACCGCGCCCGGCCTAAGTCACATACATTTTTAAAAATGTTTAACCTAGAATCTTTAACACGTCAATAGTCATGGTGTCCCTGGGTTCCTACAATTAGATAGTAAAGAAAATAGAACAGTCTTGAATTACAGAATTTTAGGTCCTTTTAACTTGTCACTAACCCAACGGGCTGGCTACTATATTTCTACCCAAGAAATGTTTAGAGGGGACATTCTGGCTGCAATCAGAGCCGTATTTCATAGCAAACCCAGTTTTTCTTAGATATCTATTACACTTGCATATCATTTAAGGCAGCATAGATCTTTATTGAATTTACCTAATGTTGAGAAAAAGGTTAACTTTCCATATAAAAAATATCAGTTTGTGGGTTACCAGCTGGGCAGTGCTAGGAAGATAATAGGGTGAAGCCCGCCCCGTGCAAGTCTTTGCTTCTACAAGTGGACATCATCTTTGTTATTTCTCTTGAAACAAATCAAAGCAGTGAACTTATTTTTAACCAAAGCTTTAAAATAAATTACGCCCTGGTGCATTTATAACTTATTTCCTATTTTCCCCACTTGCCAACATCGGTTCAACAAATGAATTTCAATATCAAGTTGAAAGGGTTTTTACACTGGGGTGTCTCCTGGTCACCTTTCAATAGTCATTTGACACTGAATAATTAAAAGTCTTTGTTTGGACCAATGATTGGTGGACTTATTGGATCTAGGGAGTTTTCTTCTTCACAAATAATAGACAAGGCCAAAGTCTATCAAATATATGCAGGGGTTAGCCGGGCATCGTGGTGCTCACCTGTAGTCCTGAGTACTTGGGTGGCTGAGGCAGGAAGATCACTTGAGCCCAGGGGTTTCAGGTTGCAGTGAACTATGGTGACGCCACTGCACTCTAGCCAGGGTGACAGAGTGAGACCCTCTCTCTAAAAAAGAAAAGAAGAGGAAAGAAAAGAAAGAAGAGAGAGAGAAAGAAAGAAAGAAGAAGCAGGAGGAGGAGGAGGAGGAGGGAAGGAAGGAAGGAAGGAAGGAAGGAAGGAAGGAAGGAAGGAAGGAAGGAAGGAAGGAAGGAAGGAAGGAAGGAAGGAAGGAAGGAAGGAAATATGTGTGGGAAAATGAAGTCCAGTTAAAAATGCTAGATGCTAAAAAGGAATACAAGACCTATCCAGATATGGTAAGAAGTTGAAATAGTTTTGACCACCATCTTCTGCTCCTTAAACTGGTTACCCAGCATGGCTCCCCCAGTGCTGTTTGAATATCCCTTTTCCAGATAAATGAGACTTCAAAAGCATCTGCAATGGATTGTGGCATGAATGAACCACACCTGTGCCTCTACGTTTATGTCGGATGAATAATCAATCTTGGTTGCTTGTATCTGGAGCAGAGTGGGAAGTCGGCAGTGAATTTGACAGATAGCACGATTTGCTTATTCACTCACCTGTTGATGGACATTTCGGTTGTTTCCAATTTGGGGCAATTACAAACAGAGTGCTATGATTTGCTTTGATTTCTCTTAGTAAATTCCTAGGAGCAGAATGGCTGTAGCATATGGTAGGTGAATGTTTTTTTCCCAGAGGGGTTATAACATTTTGTAGAGTCCCAGTTGTTCCATATCTTCACCAATGCCTAGAATGATCACTCTTAATTTTAGCCATTCAAATAGGTGTACAATAGTATCTTATTGGAGTTTTATTTATTTATTTATGAGACAGGGTCTCACTCTGTCACCCAGGCTGGAGTGTAGGGGAAAGATCACAGACAGCTCTTTGCAACCCTGAACTCCTGGGCTCTCCTGCCTCTGGCTCCCAAGTAGCTAAGACTACAGACACATGCCATCACACCTAGCTAATTGTTTTATTTTTTGTAAAATTGGGGGTCACATTATGTTGCCCAGACTGGTTTTAAACCCCTGGCCTCAAGCAATCCTCCAACCTCGGCCTCCCAAAATGCTAGGGTTATAGGCGAGAGCCACTGTGCCCAGGCTTTAATTTGCATTACCTTGACATGTAGTGATGTTGAATATCTTTTCATGTGCTTATTTGCTATTTATACCTTTTTAGTGAATATTTTTTCAAATCTTTTGTCTATTTTTAAATTTTTTGTTTTCTTATTGAGTTTTGAGAATTCTTTATATATTTTGCATACAAGTTGTTTTTTAGGTACATGATTTGCAAATATTTTCTCTGAGTCGGTGGCTTGTGTTTTTATTCACTTAGTGTCTTTTGAAGAGCAGAAGCTTTACATTTCGATA